>MU015974.1:0-13872 GCA_011076525.1 Nettapus auritus | reverse complement strand
GGACAGCTGACCCAAACTGGCC
The DNA here is from genome assembly GCA_011076525.1 of Nettapus auritus. Taxonomy (NCBI): domain Eukaryota; kingdom Metazoa; phylum Chordata; class Aves; order Anseriformes; family Anatidae; genus Nettapus; species Nettapus auritus. The sequence continues at coordinate 13,850 of MU015974.1, read as the reverse complement.
AAAGGAGTATTCCATACCATCTGACATCATGCTAAACAATATATAGGGGTGGCTAGCTGGGATGGGGGGGCCGGCTGCTCGGGATAGACTGGGCATCGGTCAGCAGGTGGTGAGCAATTGCATTGTGCATCACTTGTTTCATACAAACTATTATTATTATTATTATTGTTTCCTATCTTAATAAACTGTCTCTATCTCAACTCTCGTTTCACTTTTCCGTTTCTCTCCCCCATCCCAGAGAGGGAGGGGGGAGGGTGAGCGAACGGCTGTGTGGTGTGTAGCTGCCGGCCGGGTTAAACCACAACAAAATGCTTCTCATTCTTCCCAAAGGACTATCTTTAGGCACAATCCCGGGGTCTCCACCCCCACCCTGCTGACTCTTGGAATCCTTAATCCCCATCTCTTCCTGACGTGCTGCTGTGGACTTTACCACCTACAGGATACCACAAGTCTTCACCTAGAATTAGTACAGAGGTGGGGTGTACTGCCGAGCACCTCACTTCACCGTGCTTGGGGTACCATACACCTAAGGGCCCAAACCCCCGAGACACTCTTTCGCTCATCTCTCTTTTGCTTCGTCCCTCTCCAGCTGAGGGGTCTTCGTTCGTCCCCTTGAGGGAGTAGAGAGCCTCGTGGACTGGGACTCCACACTCGCGTGTGTCTCATTCACACTCCACACAGGAGTGTCCCTGTACCCAACCCGAGGCAATATACAGGAAAGTTTCCCTTACCTCAGTCCGTGCATGGCTTCCCGGTCCGGGTTATCAGCAGTAATCCCTGTGCCTGTACTGTGTCTGGGCTGTGTCTGTGGTATGTCAGTGCTGGCCTCCCTTCTCCCCAGTGCTTCACAGAGCCTGTCTTCAGATTAACAGTCTTGGTCCTTTTCTGGCAATACCGAGACAACCCACCATCCCCGATGGGACCGTTGAAATCAGCGGGGTGCACCTTCCAGTCTGTGGTGGCAAGAACTCTTCAGTAGGCAATGAGATCCAGGACAAGCCCCCAAATTGTGAGAAAAATCTCAATAATTTTCTTCAGACAGAACCTTCTGTGAAGCTATTTTATTTGCAATTGCAATGGGGGGTGTCCTGCCAATAGGAGCGCATTATAGTAAACATATCATAACCTTTTGTGATAAATAATCGAGTCTCAAATAGGATTCCAATCAAAATTTATAATTTATTAAATGAATAGAGGCAAGCAAACAGCACTGGGTGCGCCGGGAGTCTCTGCTCCACCAGGACGTACACCTGTTACATCAGTTAGCTGGTTTTTATGTTCCCAGACTAATACATATTCATCACTATTCCTAGAAAAGGCAGGGTTAGTACCATTAGTTTCCAGAGTCCAACATTTCTCCCGGACGCATGCATATTAGTCTCTGGTGGTCTCTCTGGGGGTCACTCGTGCTGAAGGCTTGTAGTATTCCTCCCAGGCTTTGTCCTTCAACTCCCCCCTTTCTCCTTATTTGGTGGTATTTTTGTCAGATATCCAAGGTTTGCACGATGTCCCATGCAAAAGTCAGCAGTTTCCTAAAAAAAAAAACCTCCTTGGTTCTTATCTCCCAGACCCGAGTCTCAATGTTCGTCCTTCAAACCCTCTATTTACACGAATTGCTGGACCTTTCCTTCTTCTGATACAAGAACTATGTACACTAATCACTCTGTTTTTCTTTGGTAGAAGGTTATATGCAGCCCTAGTATTATTCCATACTGACATAAATCAAATTAACACATTTCACAATCCCCCATTTCCTTTTTTCATGGTATTGATTCGTGTTTCTTCTTCAACCTTTGCTAGTAACAATTGGACCTCATCAGTTGGTTCTTGGGGAGGAGTCCATTTCTTAAGCATCATTATTGACACATCACCTTTCTTCTCTACCGTAGACATCACAAATTGGGTACTATGTATTATTCAGCCTATCACTAATGTAAAACAAGGTATCATACAAGGTATAAACAATAACATCATTACACCACATAAAAATAAAAATAACAGCCATGAAAACAAATCCCAATCCATACCCCTCCAAGTCTGTACTGAGACGTGGGCTAATTTTCTAATTTCTGTTGTTATTTGTTTAACCACTTTTCCATTATCATCAATTTGTAAACAACAATTAGAATCATTTAGTTTTCCACACACACCCCCTTCTTCTGCTAGTAAATAATCTAAAACCATTCTATGTTGAAAAATAGCATTCCTCATCTGGGTGGATTGATCAGCCAAAAGATCTAAAGCTGTTGCTGTTTGGTTATAATTTCGAGGACAGCTTGCAGCCTTATTATTCGATTCAAATTGTAAATAGGTTCCCGGGCTCCTGATACTACCTCGTTCGGGTTCCAAGTAGCCGGTCCGTAATGCTGTATGATTCTTTTGGGAGGCCATTCATTCTGTCCCCATTTTTGAGCACTACCCCCGGCTAAAGAAACATCAATGGATGGTTTTTTCTTATTCAGATCATCATATAATCTTATTCCTAAATTATTCCCTTGCATTTGTGACAATAAAAAGAACAAGGGTCTTATGTACCCCTCATAGCATATTCCTGACCAGTCCTTGGGTAGCCTCTTGTAGGCACATTTGCCACACACCCAATAATGTCCCCTTAGGGCCCACGTCCCATTTGGAAAAGGGCTATCCCATCCTTTTTTATTCTTTGGAGCATGAAAATACAGTGTCTTTGTTACCGAGTGGTCCTGTTACAATGTCTGTTCCATATGTACACCTCCAAGCCCCCGCATCGGATTTCCACTCAAAATTACAATCAATTTATCTTTGGCAACCTGTTATATTAGGAGCTGACCAGAAATATTTAAGGAACACTCGCCCCCCGTTCTCATTTTGCCGTTTCCAGCAGTAGACTCTTACCACATGCTGTTCTTCAGTGGTGTTATCACGCTGACAGCTCAGGATCTGACTGTCAAATTGTCTCATTGCTTGTGCTCTTGCCACGGCTTCACATCCAGATCCAAAAAATTCCCTATATGAGCATTTCAGCCAAGTCCCGTTTTTCAGCTGTACATGTGTGGTGTTCCATTTCCCACTACGTGCTGTGCAGTTTATAGGTCTACATTCAGGATCAGTACAATCATATCCGGGGGCAGAGTCCACTTGCAAATGCTTTTTCCTACCGCTACTGTTCCTGTTCTGTTTAAACAGTATATACCCCGATCTGACGAATGCAATTGCCACGGGCTTCCTTCCTCTTTCCAAAATTGTGTCCCATTATGAACTTCACTCAAATTACTAACCCACCACTTAGGTTCGACCGGGCCAGCTACCCAGGGCCAACTTTCAGCTCCCCCTGGCCCGCCACAAAACCAGCAGTTATTAAGGCCAAAGGCCTTAGCCACTTCCTCCCCCAGAATGAAAAAGTTATTTCTCCATTCTTGCCCATGACTCAATTGCCCCTGTAATAACAATACCAGGAAGTATAGCATTTCTTATCCTTTGTTCCATCCAATCTTGAGGGTGTAGGAAACGCCTCCAATCAAGGGGTTGGACCCGCTTTCAGGATCGATTTGGGCTTGTGTTACTGTTCAGCTTTTCAGAGTGATCCAGCTCCTGGAAAACTAATCACAACTTTATATGAATTTAAAAGGTTCTTATGTTATTTTCTCGAGACATAGTAGGAGGGAGAAGTCCGATCAAGGCCCTCTCACTTGGCGGTCAATACCCATAGGGGTTGCCTCCCTCGGTAGACCATACACACCCCAGTGAAGGATCCTGCCCCGGTCTTGCCTTCTTCCTTTTTCTTCCTTCAGGTTTGTCCCCTTTATCTGGTGTCCTTAATTCACGCAGAGCCTCACTATCAGAATATTAATTCCTTTTTAGCCTTAGTTTCAGTTCCCCAGGAGTGGACTCAACCCTCCAAGCTTCAGTAGTTATTGGCCCCTTTACTCTGGATGTGTGGGTCCAACCCCTTTCTGCTGTTCTTACAGTTGTTTCAGTAGTAAGTAAAACAAGAAAGGGCCCTTCCCATAGAGGAGATAGGCTTTTTTCTTTCCATGTTTTTATTAGAACCCCATCTCCCGGTTTTAACTGGTGAATTGCAAATCCTAAAGATGGTGTTTGAGCTATCATCCCAATTTCTCTTAGTTCTTTTAATCTCCTTCCAATGGCAATTATATACTTTTGGATATTATGATCCTCAACTACATTATTCCCTAGAGGCATCCCTTGAGAATAAGGCATGCCATATAGCATTTCATATGGTGATAATCCAGTTTCACTGTGTGGTTAAGTTCTAATGTTTAAAAGTGCCAATGGTAAGCATTTTATCCAGGACATTTGTGTCTCGATCATTAACTTAGCCAATTGTTGTTTTATTGTTTGATTCATTCTTTCCACTTTTCCTGAGCTTTGTGGGTGCCATGGAGTGTGGTATTCCCACTGAATACCTAATGACTGACATAATAATTTTATTATTTTAGAAGTAAAGTGTGTGCCCTGATCAGAATCAATGTACTGGATTATCCCATATCTAAGTATTAAGTGTTCTAACAAAATTTTTACCACCGTTTGTGCCGTAGCTCGTGCTACAGGATAAGCTTCTACCCATTGCGCTAAATGATCTACTATTACCAGTAAATATTTCATCCTCCCTACCTTAGGCAATTCAGTGAAATCGACTTGTACTTTTTCGAAAGGTTTATAAGCCGTTTTCTGCCCTCCTGTGGTTGTTTGTCGAAACACTTTTTTATTTATCTTCTGACAAGTTAAATAACTTTGTGTAATTTGCTTTGCTATTTCATAAATCCCAATGCAACCAAATTGTTTAAGGAAATGATCACTTAATGATTTTGTACCCCAATGGGTTTGTGCATGTAATCGTTCTAATATTTGTCTCGTGTAGGCTTTTGGCAATATCTCTTGTCCGTCAGGCAGTGTCCATTTGCCTTGTCTTAACTTAGCCCCTGTTTCTTCCAATTTTGTTTGTTCCTCAGGGGTAAACTTTTTTTTCCCTTTCCTCTCGTCTTTCTTCCTCCTGTATTACATTAATTTTAACGACCTGAGTACTCAAGGCCGCTTTCTGGGCTTCTTCATCTGCTAAATTGTTTCCCCTGATTCAGTAATCTAATCCCTTTTGGTGTCCCCTTACATGTACTACTGCTATTTCCTTTGGTTCTCTTAATGCCCTTAAATTTTTTACTATTAACTCTTGATGTATGAGATTCCTTCCTTGAGTGTTAATTAAACCTCTTTCTTCCCAAATGTTTCCAAAAGTGTGGACCACCCCATATGCATATTTTGAGTCTGTAAATATAGTCCCACTTTTCCCTTTTAATAGTTCCAGGGCCCTGCATAAGGCATACAGCTCATAAGCCTGAGCTGACCATGATGGACTCAAAGGTCCTGATTCCACCAGTTTTAGGTCCTTATTAATTATTGCATATCCTGATTTTCTTTTTCCTTCCACTACTTGGGAGGAGCCATCTACAAACAGTGCTTCCCCTTTCTCCAGCTCAGCATCCCTTAACTCTGGCCTCCCCTTAGTCTGGGTCTCAATTACCTCTAAGCAGTTATGTTGTAATTTTTCAGATGGTTCTCCAAACAAGAATTGTGCTGGACTCTGAACAGAGGTTACGCTCAGTTCTAAGTAGGGTGAATCAATTAATATTGCATCATATTTTAGGATTTGACTATCTGTTAATCATTTTTCCGCTTTCTGCTGTAAAACACTTCTGACATTGTGTGGAGTATACACCTTTAGAGGTGTGCTAAAGGTAATCTTCCTAACTTCCTCTATTAATAATGCCATAGCGACTAAAGCTTGGAGACAAGCAGGCCAGCCTCTGCTTACTGGATCAAGTAACTTAGAACAATACCCCACAGGTTTCTTAATCCCTGCCCAATCTTGAGTAAGAACTCCATATGCTGTCTGGTTTGATGTATTCGCAAAGAGAAAGGTTTTTCCAGATCTGGGAGGCTCAATACAGGTGCTTGTATTAATGCCTTTTTTACTTCCTCAAATTTTTGATCATCTTCTGGATCTGTTATTTGAACATTTATGGGGGCCATTTCTATCTTTCCAATTTTCCCTTCCTTATACCATGCTGAAGGGTTAATGGCTTCCTCATCTTTTGTTGTTGTTAAAGTGTATAATTTAATCTGCAATTTATCCTCTTGGCTATGAATGTTCAAATTTAATTTCAAAATCAGATCCCTTCCTAATAAATTGTACTCTGCTTCAGAGAGCAAAAGTAAATCATTAAGACAAATTCTCTTCCCTGTCTCTATTTCTATATCTTTCAAGACAGGTACTTTAAAAGGTTCTCCTTTTGCCCCTACTATTGATTCATAGCTTTTCCCTTTTTCTATTCCTTTTGGAAGTTTTTGAATAGTGGATTTTTCAGCCCCTGTGTCCACTAAGAATAAGACTTCTTCTTTATGGGGACCAATTAATAGTTTTATCAAGGGCTCCGTTGATGTTGAAGTCCCCAGAAAATATAGCCCCTGACACCCCTATTCCTCTTTAAACATTTTTTCATCTTGTTTCCTCTTATGACAGTTCTGAACGTGCCCCTTCTTGTTGCAATAGTAACAGACAGGAATTGTGACTTTCCCTTGATAAGGCTGCCCTCTAGGGGTTTTCTCTACTCCTTTTTCCCTTCTTTTTTCAAAAGTCAGTTTTTTCTGGCTTTTACTGCCGCCGCAAAGATCTTGGCTTTTACTTTCTGTTTCTCCTCATCTCTCCTGACATACACTTTCTGTGCTTCCCGAAGTAATTCTTCTAGTCCTCTCCCTTGCCAGTCTTCTAACTTTTCTAGTTTCCTTCTTATATCCCCCCAGGATTTAGCTACAAAATGTGTTCTAAGGAGTGCGGTTCCGGCTACTGAATTTGGGTCAATTCCGGAATACATCTGTAGGCTTTTCTTTAATCTCTCCAACCATTCTGTTGGAGATTCATCTTTCCCTTGTTGTTCATTAAATGCTTTATTAATGTTTTTCCCTTGGGGAAACGCTTCCCTTATTCCCTGTATGATTAGTGTTTTCAAATCTCTCATATTCTGTCTTCCTTGTGGTTATTGATGATCCCAGTGGGGATCCACATTTGGCCATTTCTGGTCTCCTGGGGGTCCTCCCTGATTTTGTCTTTCCCAAATTCTCATTCCAGCTTGCCTAATCATTCTCTGTTCCTCAACAGTGAATAAGATCCTTAAAATGGACTGTATTTCTTCCCAGGTATAAGTATTAGGACCTAGGAACTCATCTAGTTTTTCAGCTACTCCAAAGGGGTCATCTAATAATGCCCCCATCTCTTTTTTGAAATTTCTTACATCTGTGGTATTTAATGGGACTGCCACAAACCCGATGCCTCCCTGATTGCCTCCGAGGGGTACCTCTCGTAAGGGATATAGAGAAGCTCCCTCAGATGCGGCAGTCTTACTTCTTGTACATGCAGCCAGAGGTCGGTCTAATTCCGATGTTATTGGTGGTGGAGGCAAGGGCAACGGTGGTACTAATGAGGATTCCACGTCCACCGGAGGGGGGGCCGCCGAATGGTGGGGCGCCCCTCCTAGTTCAAGTCAGAATCCAGGAACCAAGACCATCCCAGACAAGCCCTCAGTTGTGATAAATAATCGGGTCTCAAATAGGATTCCAATTAAAATTTATAATTTATTAAATGAATAGAGGCAAGCAAACAGCGCTGGGTGCGCCAGGAGTCTCTGCTCTACCAGGACGTACACCTGTTGCATCAGTTAGCTGGTTTTTATGTTCCTAAACTAATACATATTCATCGCTATTCCTAGAAAAGGCAGGGTTAGTATAATTAGTTTCCGGAGTCCAAAATTTATCCTGGACGCATGCATATTAGTCTCTGGTGGTCTCTCTGGGGGTCTCTCGTGCTGAAGGCTCGTAGTCTTCCTCCCAGGCTTTGTCCTTCAACTCCCCCCTTTCTCCTTATTTGGTGGTATTCTTGTCCGATATCCGAGGCTTGCACAGCGTCCCATGCAAAAGTCAGCAGTTTCCTAAAAAAAAAAACTCCTTGGTTCTTATCTCCCAGACCCGAGTCTCAATGTTCGTCCTTCAAACCCTCTATTTACACAAATTGCTGGACCTTTCCTTCTTCTGATACAAGAACTATGTACACTAATCACTCTGTTTTTCTTTGGTAGAAGGTTATATGCAGCCCTAGTATTATTCCATACTGACATAAATCAAATTAACACATTTCACACTTTTATCCCCTATTACCCGACACCTGATCACCTCCCCTGTTTCCTCATTGGCTGAGTACTACAGGTTCACAATGTACTCGACACTCCTTGATACCATATATGTACAATTTTTTTGATCAACCCTTTAATTTCTCATTTTTCCTTTTTTTTTCCTCCTTTCTTATTTTTACAGAACTTGTGATCTTTGTTTTTTACTGTTGTCACACTGCTCATCCCATTTTTCCGTCTTCTACCTTATTTTGGAACAATGAGGCCTTCTACTGTCCACTTATCTACTTAGCATCTCTCTTTATTATGACTACTCAACTGTCTTTGAGTACAGAAGGTTAGTTTTCTACCACAAAAACATACTCTACTTCGAAAACATGTTCGACTACAAAAACACACTCTACTTTGAAAACATGTTCGACTGGAAAAACACAACTTAGTTTCTCACACTTCCTGGCAGTGTTTTTTTCTAATCAGCAATGTAGCAAATCTGTAACAGTGGCTAATGGAAATAGCAAATATATTTGTTTTTGTTTAAAATGTTTATTCAAAACACATAGCTCCTCTTACTGTAGAGAAAATCTGTAGCTTTTTACATGTAGCTCTTTATCTACGTGAATTGTGTTCTAGGATTTTGCTTTTAGGCCTGTTGATAATATCAACATTGAAAACAGTTCTGTAATAAAGTTCCCTGTGCAGCTTTGATATTCTTGTTGCACATAATATGCCATTCTACTATTTTTCCCACAGGCTCCTTCATTTAATGCAGAATAGCTGGTACAATGAACAGCTCTTCAATAGAGTCGATTTTTAATTATCCATGCATTATGTCAGGTTGTCAATTGCCTGTTTTACAAGTGCAGAGACTTGAGCTGTCTTAATTCAGAACACCACCAAGTCTCATTATTATGCACTCTAATCCTTAATATCTGAGAGTAGATATCTTTTATCCTACATAACTTGGAGAAAGTTTTCATTTATGTGGTTCTGTGTAGCTTTGTACACTGTTTCAATCATGCTGGGTGGGGGAAATCTGTAGTGTTTGTTTGCTGTACTCATTAGTTCTTTTGGTGTACCTCTTTGCTATGAGTCAACAGTTTGGAGCTGGTGCCCTTCAATATATGATTTGTTGTATGATATGATCTGTTGTCTGTTGTCTTCATATTACTACTACCCTTCTTTGGTGTCAATTCTGGCTTCTCTGATCTTTTTACTACTTCCCTGCTATTGAGTTTTTTTTTTTTTTTTTTTTTTTTTCCTAGAGTTTCACTTTCCCATACTTCATCTCTCCACTCCTTTCAGCACTGATTCCAAGTGACAGTGCCTACTGCTTGCTCTCACCTGGGGAAATCTGTCTTGTATGTAAATTGGGAAGCTTCTCTTGTGCTGTTCTGCTCTAGTAGTGGAGTCTTTCCAACCTTTTGATAAAACAGGCAGTGTCATTGAACTCAAACTTCTGAAGTGCAGTTGGTCATCCTTGCCAGTGCATATGATGAAACAGGAAGCTCTTCCTGAACCAATTCCTATGTTGTCACTCTCTTCCCCCTATGCTTACTCCTATTACCAAGACAGCATAGTTTTATTGGTATAGTCAAAATATGTATGTTGTGCTATCGTATATGACTTAACATGGGGAGGGAGGGAACCTTTCCTCCTAGGCATGTGGAATTTTGGCTGGATTTTTTTCTTACCTTCATTCTGTAGTTAATATCCTGCACAAATAGTACAACTTCTGAGCTTTGCAAACTGAAAACAAAGAATTGCTTTAGGAATTAATCCTAAGTGCAAGTGGTGGTAAGTAAGCCTGTTTAGAAGAAGCAATGTAATGAACAGATTATGTGCTCTTTGATAGATGTTCAGGCAGTGTTTAGTGCTAACTGTGAGTAGTAGGATGTATTTAGAGGCAATGTAAACAAAATACAAAATTCTGAGTGAAGAAGTCTAAAATACACTTCTTATGATAGTGATTCATCAGTATCAGAAGTGTTAAATGTGGGCCAGGAATTATGTATTGTTTGTGCTTACAGTTGTCTTGATTTGCAGGTAAGTGTCTAATTCTCCAGGAATTCTTTAATAATGCACTTGACTTACACTTGTTCTCCCAAAAAAATGGAACAAACTCCATTGAAACTGACACTCAGCTTTATGGATTTAGTTTAAGTGTTCTTGTGAAGAGGTAAGATGTTCTCTGCTCCTTTTACTTAAAAGGATTTATTGTTAGCAACCAAAGATAAAATATTTTTAGGCAAGTACTTTTTCACGAGAAATGCTTTCAACCTTACAAAATTGGTTTGTATATAAAACAAACTCCTCCATGCATTTGTCTGGTTACTTGTGAAATCTTCAGTTTTGTTCACTGTCTGAAACATGCATCCTTTTCAACTTTCTCACCAATTTCCCTCTGCAGGGTGATGAAGCTGGAAAGTCTGCTGGCTTTAGATCCCAGTGACACATTTGTGTATCTCTATCCCAGCCCAATCTAAACTGGTTCCTTTCCTAGGAGTATGTTGAATTGAGGCAAAAGGAAGGTTGAATTATGTCACACTGAAAACCATATAGCTATTCATGTAAGTATCCTGGTAGACATTGACCATGCCTGACAACTAGAGCAAGGGGCATCTCCATCTCCAGAATGGCAAGTGTGGATTGTTTGGTGACTGCAGGGAAAAAAAAATGGCATCTTAATCAAAAAGGGTGTTCATCCCTGAACAGAAATAGCAAGGTACTATGATCCTTAATTTTATGTCCACCTTCTGCTTAAGTCTGCTGTGCCTAAGGTTCTGACACTGTCAATCTGTGAAACTCTTCTTCCTAAGGAACATCCTTGTGTCCATTTTGACATGTTGCCCTTTGATCTGGATTAACTGTCAGCCTTGGCTGAAGAGCAGGTGGTCAGTTGGTAGTATCTTGTCTTATCATCAATGATTCTTTTAAAGGGGAATTAATAAGAGCAGCTAGCTGTATCCATGGGTGTGTTTCAGGCTTGGCATTAGCATCACGTGTACTCCATGCCTCCTCTTAAGCCTGCATGACTTCCTAATTGAACTGTAAACACAAGTTTAAGTCTAGAAGGTGAATTTTGGGGTGTGTTGGTTGTTTTTCTTTTTGTTGTTGGCGGTGGTGGATTTTGTTTGTTTCAGTTTTGTTTGCATTTATGGTATTAGCTTTTGTCTGAAATGGAAGCTGAGGAATTCTGGGAGCTCTGATATAATGTGTTGCTACCAGTAATGTGTGTATTGTCTGTCTTCCTAATCCATTATTGTTGGGCTCTGCTGCTTTTTTAGCTAACATTGCATTCACTGTGCTCATAACAATAGATCTTTTATTACTGAGCCTGTCCTTGGAAACATAAATAGAAAAGTATACTAATGTATCTCTGTTCAAAACTCTGTCTGAATATCAGAAGAGGTTGAATAGAGATGCACAGAGCAGAGAGAGCACAGAACTTCAGACTTGCAGTGCAGGCTCTGGCTTAGCTTGAAAAATGTCCTGCAAGGACAATGTCACAGTCTAGCAAGAATTTTTAATATCAGTTGGAAGCGGTCAATCTAGTTGTGCCAAACACTGATTTTGCCACACTTACAAACTAAATCTGAGGCTGTTAGGTTGGTAGCTGAGTCTTTTTGCACAACCTTGAGGAAAGAAGACAATTACTTTATTTTTCTTTCATATTTGGGAGTGATCTGGAGTATCCTTTCGGGCAGTATGTAATTCAGTTGTGAACACAGCACCTTTTTATTATTTTGATACAGACCTCTGAGACTCTTAAAGGAGGTACAAAAACAAGGACAGCATACATAACTCAAGAGGGGGCATTGCATCTTTTGATGCTTAGATGGATTTTGAAAACACTGCTTATATGCTTGCTGGGCTTGAAAACATCTTTTCCTTTTAAAGCTCTGTGTCAGAGATGAACTCTTCAGTCTTTTAGAAATGTGAAGATGGCCTAAATGCTCCTCGTTGTGAGATGGGGAGCCCAGGTAGATAGCAAGTGCAACTGTTTTCTTTGTGGGATGTTTCCAGCACTGCTTATGTTCTGAAATAAGAAAGCAGAGCATAGGGAAAGGGAGAATATTGTTCTAAAGAAACACAGGAGTGGAAAAAGCCCAGATTTCCTTGGCTAAGCTACTGTAGGAAAATTGACTGAAGTTTTCCTTTAATGTGGCTGGCTCATGATACATGGCCTTTGTTCTAACTCCAGCCTGTGGGTTGTCACTTAATACGTGTTGACTGAATTCTGTAGGATCCCTTCCCTTTGAGCCAAAGTATATCTCTGAAAAGGTTATCTCCGAGTGGTAAAACAAAAAAAAATGGAACACTGAGATCTCTCTATTCTTGCTCTATAGCAAGAATGGCTAGACCTTGTTTTCCCCACATGTAACGGACCATTTTTGTGCAACAGTAAATACTGTATTAGTTACATTTTTCTTCTGAGTAACTGAGCTAACTGTGTTTTAGGGTTTTGTATCGTATTAAGTTATTAAAAACTAATTTTGTGAGTAAGCAGCCATTGTTTTGTCTCGGTTTTACCTCAGAATAATCTATTTGAATGTATTTGTTTATATTGATATTCAAGTGTTGCATTTCAGAAGTGTTTTACAGTATAGCCAAAAGTCCTATAACCTTTGAAGGAAGTAAAAGGCTATTGTAATTTAAAAATCCAGAGGCTTATGTTAAGCTGTAGTGGGTTTATGTGGCAAGGTTTTGGTAGCAGGGGGCCATAGGGGTGGCTTCTGTGAGAAGGATCTAGAAGCTGCCCCATGTTTGGTAAGGGCCCCACTGCTGACCAGAGCTGAGCCAATAAGCGATGTTGTTTTGCGCCTCTGTGAGAGCATATTTAAGAAAGGGAAAAAAAGACGCTGCGCCACTCAGCAGCTGGGAGGGTGAGAGGAGTGAGGAACAGCCTTGCAGGCGCCAAGGTCAGTGAAGGAGGGGGAGAGGTGCTCCAGGCGCCGGAGTAGAAGTCCCCTGTGGCCTGTGATGAGGACCATGGTGAAGCAGGCTATCCCCCTGCAGCCCATGTAGTACCACGGTGGAGCAGGGTTCCACGCTGCAGCCCGTGCAGGAGACCATGGTGGAGCAGGTGGACCTGCACCGATGGAGGCTGCGGCTTGTGGAAGACCCCTGCCGGAGCAGATTCTGAGCCAGACCTGTAGGCCGTGGAGAGGAGACCAGGCAGGAGCAGGTGATCTGGCGGGAGATGCTGCCCGTGGGGGACCCAGGTTGGAGCAGTTTGCTCCTGAGGGATGGACCCCGTGGTACAGACCCATATCTGGAGCAGTTCTTGAAGAGCTGCTGCCTGTGGACAGCCCACGCCGGATCAGTTCGGCAAGGACTGCATCCCGTGGGTGGGCCCCCACAGCACAGGGGACGAGAGTGACCGAGAAGGAGCAGCGGCGAAGAAGCGCTATAGACTGACCATAACCCCCCATTCCCCCGTTCCCCGGTGCCCCCCGGGGGGGGGAGGAGGTGGAAGAGGGTGGATGGGGGGGGGGGAAGATGCTTTCGGTTTCTTTCCTTTGTTTCTCACTTCTCTAGCTTGTTAGTAATAGGCAGTCAATCTTACTATCTCCCTATGATGAGTCTGTTTTGCCCATCACGATGGGCAAAAAAAAAAAAAAAAAAAGAGACCTTATAGCAACATTCCTGTACCTAAGGGGAGGCCTACAGGAA
>MU015973.1:68351-85854 GCA_011076525.1 Nettapus auritus | reverse complement strand
GCAGCAATAGACACAACACTGGAGTGATACCAGTGCTGTTCCAGCTATGAGTGCAGCACTGTGTGGGCTGCTGCAGGGAAAAGTGACTCCATCCCAAACAGACCCAACACACTTACCCAGAGGACCAACCGACTGTGGTATCAGTCGCCCCCATAGTCAAGTCAAAACAATGGAAACGGAAGTCAGCTCGCTTAGTAAGGGAAGAAGTCTCTCCTAAGAAGGAGTGAGAAGGGGAAAAGGCAGGCACCTCTAAAGCAGGGCCATCACAAGAACAGCAGGAAGAAGAGATGGGAATAATAAATGAATCAGAAACCACCCGATCCCTATCCCTGAGTGAGCTGCGAGAAATACGAAGGGATTTTGGTCGACACCCAGGTGAACACATCCTCAGCTGGCTGCTTCGATGCTGGGACACTGGGGCCAATAGCCAACAATTAGAAGGCAATGAAGCCAGGCAGTTGCGATCCCTCTCTAGTGAAAGGGTCATTGACAGAGTAATTGGGAGAGTGACTGTACTGTGTCTGTCTGGGATGTTAACTTTCCCTGCAGCAGCTCATACAGTGCCACGCTCTGCACTTGTTGCTAGAACAGCAGCGTTATCACACCAGTGTTGTGTCTGCTGCTGGGAAGTGCTGGCACAGTATCAGGACTTTCTCTAACCCTCCTGGGGGGTGGGCAAAAAAGTGAGAAAGAAACATCACCAGGGCAGCTGACTTAAACCAACCAAAGAGATATTCCATACCATATGATGTCACACTCAGCAATAAAAGGTGGAAGAAGGAGGAAGAGGGGAGGAGTGGGCTTTCATTGCGAAAACGTCTGTCCTCCTCGCGAACACCGGCTATGTGCATTGAGGCCCTGCTTCAAGGACGTGGTCAGGCATCGCTCATTTGCGGGAAGTAGAGAATAATTTCTTTCCTCTGCACTTCCACATAGCCTTTACTTGTTTTGTTTTGCTGTTCCCTTTCCCCCTCCCTTTCCCTTTTTCCCTTTTTCTCTTTAGTTGAATTGTTAATTAATAATATTTCCTTAATATATATATATTTTTCCCTTTAATTAAATTATCCTTATCTCAACCCGTGAGTTGTTCTTTCCTTTACTTCTTCCCCTCCTCATCTGAAGAGGGGGAGTGAGAGAGCAGTTGTGGTGTTCAGTTGCCCAGCACGGTAAAACCACCATAGGGACACAGGTTCTCAGCCTCTGGAGGCGACTCCTGGCAGCTGTGAAAGAAAGGTATCCCCACAAGGAAGATATTGTATATCAAGTAGGCAAGTGGGCCACCATGGATAAAGGTCTCCAGGATCTGCGGGAATTAGCTGTGCTGGAGATGATTTATAGTGATTTGGACAATGCCCAGACACCTAAAGACCCTGATGAAGTCCAGTGCACAACATCCATGTGACATAAATTTGTGCAGAGTGCACCATCATAACATGGCAGTACGTTGGCAATATTTAATTGGGATGAGTGGATGGGTGGAAGCTCTGTCCTGCCAGCTTCAAAAATATGAAGACAAGCTCTCTGTTCCATTATGGGCCTGTGTATCGGCTGTGGAGAAACTGTCCCAAAGGCTTCATGATCTCATAGAAGAAGCATCTCCCTCCTCATCCAGACGGAGTGATATTTCAGCCACTAAGAATCAGTATTTTCCTGCTCGAGGCAGAGAGTACCCAAGACACACACCACGTGACACCTTGTGGTTTTATCTGCGTGACCACGGGGAAGATATGAGGAAGTGGGATGGTGTACCTACTTCAACCCTACCTGCTCAAGTACGTGAACTACAAGGAAAGACAGCAGCAAGAAGAGGGGCTCCTAAGAAAAATGCTGCTCCGGTTTCTGTTGGGCCATTCTCCAGAGGCAGTAGAAAAGCTGATGTTATTTTTGACCCTGATGAAGGGACCTCTGCTTCTCATGTGCAAGAATTGAGTGGCAGACGCTACAACCAGGACTAGAGGGGCCCTGCCTCTGGCCAGGTAGAGGAGAGGGATAACCGGATTTATTGGACTGTGTGGATCCGATGGCCTGGCACATCGGAGCCACAAGAATACAAAACTCTAGTGGACACTGGCGCACAATGTACCTTAATGCCATCAGGCTACCAAGGGACTGTAGTGCACAGGGGACAAGAGTGACCGAGAAGGAGCGGCAGAGAAGAAGTGCTGTAGACTGACCATAACCCCCCTTCCCCCGTTCCCCTGCGCCGCTCGGGGGGAGGAGGTGGAAGAGGGTGGATGGGGGAAAGGTGCTTTTCGTTTCTTTTCTTTGTTTCTCACTTCTCTAGCTTGTTAGTATAAGCAATAAATCTTACTTTCTCTCTATGCTGAGTCTGTTTTGCCCGTCACGATAATTATTGCGTGATCTCCTAGTCCTTATCTCAACCCTTGAGCCCCTTTCATCGTATTTTCTCCTCACTCCTCTTTGAGGAGGGGGAGTGAGAGAGCGGTTGTGGTGGAACTCGGCTGCCCACCCGAGTAAAACCATCTCTATCTCTGGAGTGACAGGGGGATCCCAACAGCTAACTGTATTGGAAGCTGAAGTGAGTCTAACTGGGAATGAGTGGAAAAGCATCCCATTGTGACTGGCCCGAGGCTCCATGCATCCTTGGCATAGACTGCCTCAAGAAAGGGTACTTCAAGGATCCAAAAGGGTACCGGTGGGCTTTTGGCATAGCTGCTTTGAGCACAGAGCAGATTAGGCAGCTGTCTACCCTGCCTGGCCTTTCAGAAGACCCTTCCGTTCTAGGATTGCTGAAGGTTGAAGAACAGCAGGTACCAATCGCTACCACAGTGGTGCACCGACGGCAATATCGCACCGACCGAGACTCACTGATTCCCATCCATGAGTTGGTTCATCATCTGGAGAGCCAAGGAGAGACTCGCTCACCCTTTAATAGTCCTATGTAGCTGGTGTGAAAGTCTAATGGCGAGTAGAGGCTAACGGTGGACTATCGCGGCCTGAACAAAGTCACTCCACCACTGAGTGCTGCAGTGCCAGACATGCTAGAACTTCAGTACGAACTAGAGTCAAAGGCAGCCAAGTGGTATGCTACAATTGATATCGCTAATGCATTTTTCTCCATCCCTCTAGCAGCAACATGCAGACTACAGTTTGCTTTCACATGGAGGAGCATCCAATACACGTGGAATCAACTGCCCCAGGGGTGGAAACACAGCCCTACCATTTGCCATGGACTGATCCAGTCTGCACTGGAACAAGGGGGAAGCTTGTGAACACCTGCAGTATATTAATGACATCCTCGTGTGGGGCAACAGCAGCAGAAGTTTTTGAGAAAGGGAAGAAAATTCTCCAAATTCTCCTGAAAGCTGGCTTTGCCATTAAACAGAGTAAGGTCAAGGGACCTGCACAGGAAATTCAGTTCCTGGGGGTAAAATGGCAGGATGGACGTCGCCATATTCCAACGGATGTGGTCAACAAAATAACAGCTGTCTCCACCAACCAGCAAAAAAGAAATGCAAGCTCTCCTAGGCCTTGTGGGATTCTGGAGAATGCATTTTCCAGGCTACAGTCAGCTTGTGAGTCCTCTATATCGAGTGACTCGAAAGAGGAACTCTTTCGAGTGGGGCCCCAAGCAAGAACAGGACTTTGAACAAATCAAACAAGAAATAGCTCGTGCAGTAGCCCTTGGGCCTCTCCATACCAGACCAGCTGTGCAAAACATACCTTATACTGCAGCTGAGATGCATGGCCGCACCTGGAGCCTCTGGCAGAAAACCCCAGGAGAAACTCAAGGTCGACCTCTGAGTTTCTGGAGCCTGGGCTGTCGAGGATTAGAAGCCAATTAGACACCAACTGAAAAGGAGATACTAACAGTGTATGAGGGGGTTCGAACCACCTCAGAAGTTGCGGGTACAGAAGCATAGCTCCTCTTGGCCCCGCAGCTACCTGTGTTATGCTGGACGTTCAAAGGGAGAATCCCCAGTACACACCATGCAACCGACGCTACGTGGAGTAAGTGGATAGCATTAAATACACAGCAGGCTCAAATGGGGAAACCCAACTGGCCAGGAAGAGATCAATGACTGTCTAGAAGGCAGAGATTTTGGAATATCTACCGAAGAGGTACCTCGTGTTGAAGCAGCACAGACAGAATTAATTGCCAGAACTCATTGAAGAGGTTAAGACTGGAGGCAGTCTGGGCTGCACTGATTACGCCCTGGTTAAGTTTGTGATCTCAAAGAACATGGGCCTGGTGAAGTGCAAAGTCAGGACCCTGAACTTCCAAAGAGTGAAATTCCAGCTATTTAAAGACCTAGTGGATGAGATCCCCTGGAACACTGACCTCAGGGACAAAGGAGCTGAACAGAGCTGGCAACTCTTTAAGGATGTTTTCCTTAGAGCACAAGAACTCTCCATCCCCCTGTGTAGGAAAGCGGGCAGGGAGGGCAGGAAATCAGAATGGCTGAGCAAGGACCTGCTGGTCAGACTGAGACACAAGAAGGAAATGCACAGGCAGTAGAAGCAGGGACAAGTGGCCTGAGAAGAGTACAGGGATGCTGTTTGGATATGCAGGGATGGGATCAGGAAAGCCAAGGCACAGATGGAACTGAGCTTGGCAAGGGCTGCAAAAAAATAACAAGAAGGGGTTCTATAGATACATTGCTCAGAAAAGAAAGGCCAAGGACAGTGTACCCCCTCTGATGGATGAGATGGGAGAACTGTTAACAACAGACATGGAGAAAGCTGAGGTACTCAACAGCTTCTGGGCCTCAGTCTTCACTGCCAGTCAGGCTTCCCACACCTCTTGTTTCCCTGAACCTGAAGATGAGGGCTGGCAAGCCACACAAGTCCCTCCCAGAGTAAGAGAAGAGCAGGTTCGAGACCACCTGATGAAATCAAACAATTACAAGCCTATGGGGAGTGATGGCATGCATCCCAGGGTGCTGAGGGAACAGTCTGATGGAGTTGCCAAGCCTCTTTCCATCACAGCTGAAAAGTCCTGACAGGCGATGTCCCGTGTGACTGGAAAAAGGGAAACATCACTCCGATTTTTAAAAAGGGTAGAAAGGAGGACCCATGGAACTACAGACTGGTTAGCCTCACCTCTGTGCCTGGAACAATCATGGAACAGATCCTCCTGGAAGCAGTGTCAAGGTACAAGCAAGACAAGGAGGTGATCTGAAGCAGCCAGCATGACTTTACTAAGGGTAAATCGTGCCTGACCAATCTGGTGGCCTTCTTTGAGGGAGTGACTGCATCAGTTGACAAGGGAAGACTGACCAGTCATCTACCTGGACTTCTGTAAGGCCTTTGACATGGTCCTACATGACATCTTGGTCTCCAAATTGGAAGGATATGGATTTGAAGGGGGTACCATTCAGTGGATAAGGAGTTGGCTTGAAGGTAATACCCAGAAAGTGGTGGTCAATGGCTCTATGTCCAAGTGGAGGCTGGTGACTAGTGATGTCCCTCAGGGGTCTGTCTTGGGACCAGTACTGTTAATTAAAATGTATTGAAAAGAGTGTAACCTCAGCATAACATAAATGGTATGGAATAAGGGGTGGATATATGTCCTGGTTTCAGTTAGGACAGGGTTAATTTTCCTCCTAGTAGCTGGTAGAGTGCTGTGTTTTGGATTAGGATGAGAAGAGTGCTGATAACATGCTGATGTTTCGGTTGTTGCAGAGCAGTGCTTGTACCAAGCCAAGGACTTTTCAGCTCCTCGCTCCTGCTCTGTCATGCCAGTGGGCAGGCTGGGGGTGCAGCAAGAGCTGGGAGGGGACAGACCCAGGACAGCTGACCCAAACTGGCCAAAGGAGTATTCCATACCATCTGACGTCATGCTAAACAATATATAGGGGTGGCTAGCCGGGATGGGGGGGCTGGCTGCTCGGGATAGACTGGGCATCGGTCAGCGGGTGGTGAGCAATTGCATTGTGCATCACGTGTTTCATACACACTATTATTATTATTATTGTTTTCTATCTTAATAAACTGTCTCTATCTCAACTCTCGTTTCACTTTTCCGTTTCTCTCCCCCATCCCAGACAGGGAGGGGGGAGGGTGAGCGAACGGCTGTGTGGTGTTTAGCTGCCGGCCAGGTTAAACCACAACAAATATCTTTGTCAATGTCAAAGACAGTGGGACTGAGTGCACCCTCAGCAAGTTTGCAGATGTCACCAAGCTGACTGATGAGGTTGATACCAAAGAAGGAAGAGATGCCATCCAAAGGGACCTGGAAAAGGCTTAAGAAGCAGGCCCACATCAACTTTATGAGGCTCTACAAGTCCGGGCTACCCCCAGTATGAGTACAGACTGGGAGAAGAACCAATTGAGAGCCACCCTGCAGAGAAGGACTTGGGGGTTCTGGTGGATGAAAGGCTCGACATGAGCCAGCATTAGGCGACTGCAGTCCAGAAGGCCATCTGCATCCTGGGCTACATCGACAGAGATGTGGCCAGCAGGTCAAGGGATGTGATTGTCCCCCTCTCTTCTGCCCTTGTGAGGCCCCACTTGGAGCACTGAATCCAGGTCTGGGGCCCCCAGCACAAGAAGGATGTGGATCTGTTAGAACGGGTCCAGAGGAGGGCTACAAAGATGATCAGAGGGCTGGAACAGCTCTCCTATGAGGAAACGCTGAGAGAACTGGGTCTGTTCAGCCTGAAGAAGAATAGTCTCTGGGGAGACCTCATTACAACCCTTCATTTCTTATTGGGGGCTT
The DNA here is from genome assembly GCA_011076525.1 of Nettapus auritus. Lineage (NCBI taxonomy): Eukaryota > Metazoa > Chordata > Aves > Anseriformes > Anatidae > Nettapus > Nettapus auritus. Next base: position 79,172 of record MU015973.1, on the reverse strand, counting down.
ATAAAAACGATGGAGAGCAACTTTTTACTCAGGCACATATTGATAGGACAAGAGAATAGTTTTAAAATAAAAGGAGAGATTTAGATTAGAGGTTTTGAGGAAATTCTTCACTCAAAGGGTGGTGAGGCACTGTAACATGCTTCCAGAGAGGTTGTGGATGCCCTATCCCTGGAGGTGTTCAAGACCAGATTGGATGAGGCCCTGGGCAACCTGATCTAGTGGGTGGCATCCCTGCCCATGGCAGGGGCGTTTGAAGTAGATGCTCTTGTGTGGAATAATGACCAGACGGAGGCCAGGGTTCTTTAAGGAATCGGTAACTTCTACTTCTTTATTTATGGCATAACTTCAACTCCAGCTTATTGAGGACAGGCTCCCTTCTTATATCATTAGCTCTACAGAAGTACTTTTCCACTAGCAGCATTGATAAACCATTAACAAACAAAAAGGAGCACTGTGTTTTCTTAATAGTTAACACAAGTTTGAAATATGTTTATGTGGAAAGAAGTAGGTGTTATGAATGATCAAACAAAATAAATCTCAGTAGCAAAAGTTCCAAAAGCCGAATGTTTCCTTTTGGCCAGACTCAGAAATTTTGATTTATGAATGTTTTTACATTTTTATTCAGAAATAACCAAATGTCTCCAGGTGAAATAGAATTTCATTTGTATTTGATTAGTATTTTTTTGAAATATGACCTTGTAAAACTGGATCACATTTCACCATTTGTATTTACATAATCTTCCCTCAAATATAAAATTGTATTATACAATCAGGCTACATGAAACATGTTGCTTTAGTACCAAAGCATTTCTCTAATCTCTTTTCCTGTTTAGTATTAGTCATTTTGTAAATACTTATAAGTTTGTTTGTTAAAGCAATAATTTTAAATGAGGTAGGAAAGAAAAACACAACAAAAGTAACAAATCAGGAAAGTATTTTTTCTTGGCTACAGAATGATTGATTTAAGAGGCTGATCAGTGTTGCAACACAGCAGTTTCACAGAGCTAACACTGTACTTAGGAGATTTTTGCACCCCTGTCAGCCCATCTCTACATATAACCTCATTCTACAGCACCTATTTGTAGCTAGCTACAACAGCAGAGCCATGATGTTGCTTTGAACTTCTCCATTGCTAAAACTGAAAAACACTGACCTTTTGAAGGACAGTTTATCCTCCTGTTTCAAGAGAAGCCTTATGCAGTGATTTTTAAACTATTTTCTAGAAAAGGGTTTTATTTGTTAAAAAATTGATGTTTGATTTATATCACTTATCATTCAAGTTGCACTGTGGCAGTTTTAACAAGATGCATTTTCACAATGGAGTTATTATGTTGAAAAGCTGGACAGGTATATCTACAGATATTCTTCTGAATGAGAAAAGGAGAAATTACTGTCTCAGTAATCTGCCATCTAGGACATAAACAAGCCTCCCTCTAGGGAGGGGGACTGGCCAGGAGGATAAAACTGAGCAGGCTTTATTCAATCTAAATGAGACAAAATTTATGCAAAATGTTGTGATTTAACCCATCAGGCAGATAACCACCACACAGATGGGAGATGGGATGGGAGAGAAAAGTGAAAAAAAAAAGGGGGGGGGTGTAAAAATTCGTGGGTTGAGATAAAGGCAGTTTAATAGGAATGGGAAATAATAATAATAAAAGAATATACAAAGTAAGTGATGCACAATGCAATTGCTCACCACCCAGTGACCAATGCCCAGCCAAACCCCAAGCAGCAGCAGGCCACACATGCCTGGATAACTCACACCAGTTATATTGTTCCACATGGCATAATATGGTATGGAATATCTCTTTGTCCGTTTTGGGTCAGCTGTCCTAGTTCTGTCCCCTCCCAGCTTCTTGTGCACTGGCAGGGCAGTATGAGAAGTTGAAAATTCCATGGCTTAATGTAAGCAATGCTCTACAACAACTAGAACATGAGTGCATTATCAGCATTATTCTCATCCTAAATCCCAAACACAGCACCATACCAGCTACTAGGAGGAAAATTAACTATATCCTAGACGAAACCAGGACAATATTTGTCCTGGCAGAGAGGAGCTGGGGGAGAAGAGAGAGCTCTGCGGAGAAGGACCTGGGGGTCCTGGTGGATGACAGGTTGGCCATGAGCCAGCACTCTGCCCTGGTGGCCAAGAGGGCCAAGGGGATCCTGGTGTGCATTAAAAGGAGGGTGGCCAGCAGGTCAAGGGAGGTGATCCTCCCCCTCTACTCTGCCCTGGTCAGGCCTCACCTGGAGTACTGTGTCCAGTTCTGAGCTCCCCGCTACAAAAAAAGACAGGTATCTCCTGGAAAGAGTGCAGTGGAGGGCCACAAATATGATACGGGGCCTGGAGCATCTTCCCTATGAGGAAAGGCTGAGAGACCTGGGTCTGTTCAGCCTTCAGAAAAGAAGACTGAGGGGGGATCTTATCAATGTTTATAAATATCTTAACTGTGGGAGACAGTGGGATTTGGCCAACCTCTTTTCAGTGGTTTGTGGGGACAGGACAAGGGGTAATGGCCAAAAAATGGAGCACAGGAAGTTCCGCACCAACATGCCACATAACTTCTTCATGATAAGGGTGATGGAGCACTGGAACAGGCTGCCCAGGGAGGTTGTGGAGTCTCCTTCTCTGGAGATATTTAAGGCCCGTCTGGACGCCTTCCTGGGCAGCCTGCTCTAGGGAACCTGCTTTGGCGGGGGGTTGGACCCAATGATCTCTTGAGGTCCCTTCCAACCCCTACAATTCTGTGATTCTGTGAATATCCACCCCTTAATCCATACAATTTACGTCATGTTCAGGTCCCATATTTTCCAATACATCCCAATTAATCACCACCACATTTCCTGTCTTTTGATATATATGTACAGAGATATCATAAAATCATAGAATGGTTTGGGTTGGAAGGGACTTTAAAGATCATCTAATTCCAACCCCCCTGCCATGAGCAGGGGCACCTTCCACTAGACCAAGCATCTCAAAGCCCCATCCAAACTGGCCTTGAAAGTATCCAAGGATGGGGCATCCACAACTTCTCTAGGCAACCTGTTCCAGTACCTCACCACCCTCAGAGTAAAGAACTTCTTCTTTATATCTAATCTAAATCTCCCCTCTTTTAGTTTAAAGCCATTACTCCTTGTCCTAGCACTACGCTCCCTAATAAAGAGTCCCTCCCCAGATTTCTTGTAGGCCCCTGTTATGTATTGGAAGACCATTATAAGGTCTCCCCAGAGCCTTCTCTTCTCCAGACTACACAGCCTCAACTCCCTCAGCCTGTCTTCGTAGTAGAGGTGTTCCAGCCCCTTGATCATCTTGGTAGCCCTCCTCTGGATTCATTCTAATAGGTCCATGACCTTCTTATACTGGGGGCCCCAGAGCTGAACACAGTACTACAGGTGGGGTCTCACAAGAGCAGAGTAGAAGGGGATAACCACCTCCCTTGACCTGCAGGCCACACTTCTTCAGATGCGGCCCAGAATACAGTTGGATTTCTGGGCTGCACATGCAGACTACTGGCTCATGCCAAGCTTTTAAACCACCAGAACCTCCAAGTCTTTCTCTGCAGGGCTGTTCCCGATGATTTCTTTACCCAGTCTTTACTCCTGTCTGGGATTGCCCTGACCCATGTGCAGCACCTTGCACTTGGACTTGTCGAACCTCATTAGGTTCACGTAGGCCCACTTCTCAAGCTGTAGCGGGTTTACGCGGCAAGGCTTCAGCAGCAGGGGGCTGCAGGGGTGTCTTCTGTGAGAAGAATCCAGAAGCTGCCCCATGTTAGATAAGGGCCAGTTTCAGCCACCTCCAAAGGGACCCGCCGCTGCCCGGAGATGGGCCAATAAGCAATGTTGTTTGCGCCTCTGTGAGAGCACATTTAAGAAAGGGGAAAAAAAGCTGCTGCACAACAGCAGCTGGGAGAGTGAAGAGTGAAAAACAGCCTTGCAGACACCGAGGTCAGTGAAGGAGGAGGGGGAGGAGGTGCTCCAGGTGCCAGAGCTGAGGTTCCCCTGTGGCCTATGGAGAGGACCATGTTGGAGCAGGTTGTCCCCCTGAAGCTCATGGTGTACCACAGTGGAGCAGATTTCCATGCTGCAGCCCATGGAGGAGAAAACGGTGGAACAGGTGGATCTGACCTGAAGGAGGCTGTGGCCTGTGGAAAACTCCTGCCAGAGCAGATTCTGGGCCGAACCTGTAGTGCATAGAGAGGAGACCACACAGGAGCAGGTGACCTGGCAGAAGCTGCCTGTGGGGGACCCAAGTTGGAGCAGTTTGCTCCTGATAGATGGCCCCCATGGTATGGACCCATATCTGGAGCAGTTACTGAAGATCTGTTGCCTCTGGGAAGCCCACACAGGATCAGTTCAGGAAGGACTGCATCCCATGGGAGGGACGCCACATTGGAGCAGGAGAAGAGCATGACCATGAAAGAGAGCATTATGAACTGCTCTCCTCTCACTGCTCTAGCTTGTTAGTAATAGGTAATAAATTATATTTATCTGTGGTAGTTTTAGCCTGCTAGGCAGCTGAACTCCACCACTACTGATCTCTCACTCCCCCTCCTCAGAAGACAAGGGAAATAAAAAAAAAGGAAAGAAAAAAATCACGGGTTGAGACAAGGATAATAATGTGTTGGTCCCTTGACCTTACTCTGTTTACTGGCAAAACCAGCTTTCAGGAGAATTTGGATTATTTTCTTCCCTTTGTGAAACGTGTTAATTTGATTCGTGTCTGTATGGAATAATACTAGGGCCGCATATAACCTTCTACCAAAGAAAAACAGAGTGATTAGTGTACATAGTTCTTGTATCAGAAGAAGGAAAGGTCCAGCAATTCGTGTAAATAGAGGGTTTGAAGGACGAACATCAAGACTCGGGTCTGGGAGATAAGAACCAAGGAGTTTTTTTTTTAGGAAACTGTTGACTTTTGCATGGGACGCTGTGCAAGCCTTGGATATCTGACAAAAATACCACCAAATAAGGAGAAAGGGGGGAGTTGAAGGACAAAGCCTGGGAGGAAGACTACGAGCTTTCAGCACGAGCGACCCCCAGAGACTAATACGCATGTGTCCGTGAGAAATTTTGGACTCCGGAAACTAATTATACTAACCCTGCCTTTTCTAGGAATAGTGATGAATATGTATTACTTTAGGAGCATAAAAACCAGCTAACTGATGTAACAGGTGTGCGTCCTGGTGGAGCAGAGACTCCGGGCGCACCCAACGCTGCTTGCTTGCCTCTATTCATTTAATAAATTGTAAATTTTGATTGGAATCCTATTTGAGGCCCGATTGTTTATCACACCTTTCTCAAAAACTTCTTCTGTTGTGTTGCCCCACACAAGGATGTCATCAATATACTGCAGGTGTTCACAAGCTTCCCCCTTGTTCCAGTGTAGACTGGATCAGTTCATGGCAAATGGTAGGGCTGTGTTTCCACCCCTGGGGCAGTCAATTCCACGTGTACTGGATGCCCCTCCAAGTGAAAGAAAACTGCATGCTGCTGCTAGAGGGATGGAGAAAAATGCATTAGCAATATCAATTGTAGCGTATCACTTGGCTGCCTTCGACTCTAGTTCAAGTTGAATTTCTAGCATGGTGTGGTGGTTTTACTTGGATGGGCAGCCGAGTTCCACCACAACCGCTCTCTCACTCCCCGCCTCCTCAAAGAGGAAGGGGGAGAAAAGTCAACACAAAGAGCTCGAGGTTTGACATGAGACTGATTTAATTAAAGGGAAAGGGATTGGGGAGAAAAAGTAACAAAAGAAATAACAAGGCCGTGCGGAAGCACAGAGAGAAAGGAAAAGTTATTCTCTACTTCCCATCAACGAGCGATGTTCGGCCACGTCCTGGGAAGCAGGGCCTCAAAACGCGCACCGGTTGCTCAGGACCGCCCTCCCCCACGAGAGCCCCACTTTATTGCTGAGTGTGACATCAGGTGTTATGGAATATCCCTTTGGTTGGTTTAGGTCAGCTGCCCTGGTGATGTCCCCTCCCCATCACTTGCCCACCCCCAGCCTGCTGGCTCTTGGGGGCTTGGAGGGAGTCCTGATGGTGTGCCAGCACTATGCAGCAATAGACACAACACTGGAGTGATACCACTGCTGTTCCAGCTGCGAGTGCAGAGCACAGCACTGTGTGGGCTGCAGCAGGGAAAGGTGACTCCATCCCAAACAGACCCAACACACGTGTCTGGCACTGCAGCACTCAATGGTGGCGTGACTTCCTTCAGGTCCCGATTAGCCTCCCGTTAGCCTCGACTTGCCATTAGACTTTTGCACTGGCCATATAGGACTATTAAAGTGGGGGTGAGTCTTTGTAGTGGGTTTACATGGCAAGGTTTTGGTAGCAGGGGGCCATAGGAGTGGCTTCTGTGAGAAGGATCTAGAAGCTGCCCCATGTTTGGTAAGGGCCCCACTGCTGACCAGAGCTGAGCCAATAAGTGATGTTGTTTTGTGCCTCTGTGAGAGGGTATTTAAGACAGGGAAAACAGAACAATGCGCCACACAGCAGCTGGGAGAGTGAGAGAAGTGAGAAACAGCCTTGCAGGTGCCAAGGTCAGTGAAGAAGGAGGGGGAGAGGTGCTCCAGGCGCAGGAGCAGAAGTCTCCTGCGGCCTGTGGTGAGGACCATGGTGAAGCAGGATGTCCCCCTGCAGCCCATGGAGTACCATGGTGGAGCAGGGTTCCACGCTGCAGCCTGTGGAGGAGACCACGGTGGAGCAGGTGGACCTGCATCAACGGAGACTGCGGCCTGTGGAAGACCCCTGCCAGAGCATATTCCGGGCTGTACCTGTAGGCCGTGGAGAGGAGACCATGCAGGAGCTGTTGTCGACGGAAGGAAGACAAGGACGCTCAATATGAGTGATCAGCAAGCTTCGATTTATTGGATAGCTCAGTTGCCTTTTATACACTCTAGAAGTAATCAGCTCATACATATTGCAAAAGCTAAGCTCATGATTGGTTATCAGCTTCCTTATCTTGTCAGCTAGTTCCTCATTCCTTAGACCGCAGTTGCAGTCCCTCCTTCAGTACCTTCCCAGACAGATAGGGAAACCGTGTCCTTGTCTTTAATTAGTTCACACCAGCTGTGTACGATAATTGTCTAGCTTGTGAATTCCCAGCTTTTTCATGTCAACGTGTCCTATCTCAGTTAACCACTCCTCCACAATTCCCCCATTTTTATTTTGGACTAAAAATGCCTTTGCTATCAGTTGGTCAAGCTTTCTAGTCAAACAACTAAAAATTACTTTTGCAGCTATGACTATTAATATAATTATAAACAATAAGCGAAGCCCTTCCTTGATTAAATTGAAAAACCATTCGCCCATGTTTCCAAAGATAGACTTCACCCAGTCATCAAACCAACTAGTTTGCACTGTGTTTTTCTTTGTGTGCTCCTTTAACCATTTCAATTGGTCATGAATCGATTGACCATGATCCGAAAGATTAAAACAACACTCTCACAGAGGCGCAAAACAACATCGCTTATTGGCTCAGCTATGGTCAGCAGTGAGGCCCTTACCAAACATGGGTCGGCTTCTAGATCCTTCTCACAGAAGCCACCCCTATGCCCCCCTCCTACCAAAACCTTGCCACGTAAACCCACTACATTCCACCCCTCGCCTCTGTGAAAAGCATATTTAAGAATAATCACAATATTCTCTCACTTTACAATCTTCACAATCTTCACAAACTTAGATTAAAAAGAAAAAGAATTCCCCACACTAAAATGAACACAACATCATCACAACGCCGACGAGATGGACAATTTACACACACACCACCCCTCGTCCCTTCACCACACTGACATGAAATGTATTCTTTCACAATATTACATTATAACAATCATCCAGTCCGTGTTTTGCCCGTTTCCTCTCTCAACTATCATCCTTATCTCAAATTCCTCGAGCCAAAAGGATTGTGGTGGTTTTACTCGGGTGGGCAGCCAAGCTCCACCACAACCGCTCTCACTCTCTCACTCCCCCTCCTCAAAGAGGAGCGAGGAGAAAATACGATGACAGGGGCTCAAGGGTTGAGATAAGGACTAGGAGATCGCGCAATAATTATCGTGACGGGCAAAACAGACTCAGCATAGAGAGACAGTAAGATTTATTGCTTATTACTAACAAGCTAGAGAAGTGAGAAACAAAGGAAAGAAACCAAAAGCACCTTCCCCCCCCATCCACCCTCTTCCACCTCCTCCCCCCGAGCGGTGCAGGGGAACGGGGGAATGGGGGTTATGGTCAGTCTACAGCACTTCTTCTCTGCCGCTCCTTCTCGGTCACTCTTGTTCCCTGTGCTGTGGGGTCCCACCCACGAGATGCAGTCCTTGCCAAACTGATCCAGCGTGGGCTGTCCACAGGCAGCAGCTCTTGTCGGGTCACCTGCTCTCCTGCGTGGTCTCCTCTCCACGGGCTGCAGGTCCAGCCCGGAATCTGCTCCGGCCAGGGTCTTCCACCTCCCAGCTGCTGAGTGGCGCAGCAGGTTTTTTTTTTTTTTTTTTTATTTATTTATTTTTTATTGTCTTAAATATGCTCTCACAGAGAGAAATTCTTTTTCTGATACCCGTAGTTCCTTGGGGAATTTTCAGTGTTCTTACAGAGGGCGGCAATGGGCAATCCCCCTCCTCAAATTTACGCCATTCTGTTTGTTCAAAGATCGTATCAGAGTTACTGAAACAACCCTTGGCTACCCCATATGCTAATAGCCCTGGTAGTTCTTTCTTACAATCTATACCCTGGGTGCTCCGCTTTTCTAAAAAGCATTTGAGCAAATTATACGCCGCTTGTCTCTCCATACCTCTATCTACGTCAGCGCTGTTGCAGCCTTTGCGAGACCTCGGTGACGCGTGGCCGGCGGGACCCTCTATAGGTGCTCCCGGGTGCGGGGATTCAACGTTTTCGTCCCTTTCACCTCCTGAACTGCGCTGCAGGACCGGTTCCTGTATTCCGTCGACTCGTGACTCGCAGGTTCAACCCCAGCAGGGTCCCTGTTCGGGCAGCCATTTGTTGTCGACAGAAGGAAGACAAGGACGCTCAATATGAGTGATTCATATGCTTCGATTTATTGGATAGCTCAGTTGCCTTTTATACACTCTAGAAGTATTCAGCTCATACATATTGCAAAAGCTAAGCTCATGATTGGTTATCAGCTTCCTTATCTTGTCAGCTAGTTCCTCATTCCTTAGACCACAGTTGCAGTCCCCCCTTCAGTACCTTCCCAGACAGATAGGGAAACCGTGTCCTTGTCTTTAATTAGTTCACACCAGTTGTGTACGATAATTGTCTAGCTTGTGAATTCCCAGCTTTTTCATGTCAACGTGTCCTATCTCAGTTAACCACTCCTCCACAAGGAGCAGGTGACCTGACAGATGTAAAGAAGGCATAAAGAACCTCAGCCTTTTCCTTATCCTCAGTAGTCATGTTCCCCCCGAATGCAGTAAAGGATGGAGATTCTCCTTGGCCCTCTTCTTGCCATTAATAAATTTATAAAAACATTTTTATTATCATTAACCATAGAGGCCAGGTTGAGCTCATGCTAGGCTTTGGCCTTCCTGATTTTTCTCTCCATACACTGGCAACTTCCTAGTACTCTCCCCGAGTTCCCTGCCCCTTCTTCCATTGGACATAAACTCTCTTTTTCTCCTGGACACTCAGCAAAAGATCCTTGTTTGGCCACACTGGTCTTCTTCCCCACTGGATCATCTAACAGCACAAGGGGACTGTCTGCTCCTGTGCCTTCAAGACTTCCTTCTTGAGCAGCATCCAGTCTTTCTGGACCCCTCTGCCCTTCAGGACTGACTCCCAAGAGACCCTCACTACCAGTGTCCTGAAAAATTCAAAGTCTGCCTTCCAGAAAGCCAAGGTAGCAGTTTTACTGACCCCCCTCCTGACTTCACCAAGAATAGAGAACTCAACCATTTCGTGGTCACTCTGCCCGATACAGCTTCCGACCACGACATCTCCCAACAGTCCCTCTCCGTTCATGAACAGCAGGTCTAGAGGGTAACCCCCTGGTAGGCTCAATAACCAGCTGAGTCAGGAAGCTATCTTCCACGCACTCCAGGAAACTCTTAGACTGTTTTCTTTGGGCTGTATTTTAATTCCAGCGTATGTCTGGGAAGTTAAAGTCCCTAAAGGAAGTTAAAGACAGGGGGATCCCAACCGCTAACTGTATTGGAGGCTGAAGTGAGCCTAACTGGAAATGAGTGGCAAAAGCACTCCATCGTGACTGGGCCCAGAGGCTCTGTGCATCCTCAGCATCTCAAGAGAGGGTACTTCAAGGATCCAAAAGGGTATCGGTGGGCTTTTGGAATAGCTGCCTTGAGTACAGAGAAGATTAAGCAGCTGTCTACCCTGACCAGTCTCTCAGAAGACCCTTCTGTTTTAGGAGTGCTGAGGACTGAAGAACACAAGTGCTAACAGCTACCACAGTGGTGCACCAGCAGCAATATTGCACCAACCGACATTCCCTGATTCACATGCGTGAGTTGGTTCATTGACTGGAGATCCAAGGAGTAGTCAGCAAGACTGTGGTGGTTTTACTTGGGTGGGCGACCGAGCTCTACCACAACCGCTCACTCACTCCACCTCCTCAAAGAGGAAGGGAGAAAATACGATGAAAAGGGCTCAAGAGCTGAGATAAGGATGAGGAGATTGCACAGTTGCTATCATGACAGGCAAAACAGACTCAGCATAGGGAGATAGTATGATTTATTGTCTATTACTAACAAGCTAGGGAAGCGAGAAACAAAAGAAAGAAACCAAAAGCACCTTCCCCCCCCCGTCGATGCAGGTCCACCTCCTGCTCCACCGTGGTCTCTTCCAT
>MU015973.1:57897-68251 GCA_011076525.1 Nettapus auritus | reverse complement strand
TTTTCTTTTTTTCTTTTTCCTTTTTTCTTTTTGTTTTCCTTTTCCTTTTTCATGCATATTTCCTTTTTCTGCCTTTGATGTGTCTTTATCAATTCCCACATTTTCATCTCTAAGAGAAGCCTACAAATGCACAGAAAATCAAAAGAGCTTCTGTGAAAGCAACCACATTTCTCTTTCCTCAAACACAGGGTGCAAGTCAATGCTAACACTACAGAGGGGATGGAGGGCATGCTAGTGGCAGAAATACTATGTCTGTCTCGTGGTTATACAGAATCACAGAATCATCTAGGTTGGAAGAGACCTCCAAGATCACCAAGTCCAACCTCTGACCTAACAGTAACAAGTCCTCCACTAAACCATATCCCTAAGCTCTACATCTAAACGTCTTTTAAAGACCTCCAGGGATGGTGACTCAACCACTTCCCTGGGCAACCTATTCCAATGCCTAAGAACCCTTTTAATAAAGAAGTTCTTCCTAAGATCCAACATAAACCTCCCCTGGCACAACCTAAAACATTTACATTATAGAAAAAGCCAACATCCAAATCCCACTTAAGAAGTGTTATAGGGTAATATAGGCAAAAGTATCTCGTGCTCCAAGGTAACAAGATGTCCTTTCAAAATAACTTCTCTTATTTTTCAGGCGAAAAAGCACAAAGCAGAGAAAGGAAAATTCTGCAGCCTTCTTATATGTATTTATGAGAACAAGTGACATCCAGTGTCTGGAACAGTGTATTACTGTTCAACTCTCAAGCCTATAATTTTTGAGCCAGGTGCTCCTGTATCTGTATCTTTCTCCCTTACTTCTTCTGCCACCAGCTTACTCCAAGTGCATATAGCAAGTCAACAAGCTTTTTTGTCTGAAGATAACTCTTTCAGAACTCTCACACAAAAATCACATGGAAGAATGACATAAGGATTAGGGAGTTAGACAGGAAGCCCATATCTGTTTTAATTGAGAATTTTAATGTTCAGGTATACTGGATCTTTCTGGGATGGAGTTAACTTTCCCCACAGCAGCCCATATAGTGCTGTGCTCTGCACTTGTAGCTAGAACAGCAGTGGTATCACACCAATGTTTTGTTTATTGCTGAGCAGTGCTGGTACAGCATCAAGACTCTCTCCAACCCCTGCCCCCTCCAAAGCAAGTAGACTGGGGGTGGACAAGAGGTGGGGAGGGAACAACACCAGGGCAGCTGACCTAAACCAACCAAAGGGATATTCCATACCATATGATGTCACACTCAGCAATAAAAGGTGGGAAAAGGGAAGGAGAAGGGGGGTCTTTCCTTATGGAAGCATCTGTCCTCCTGAACAACCACAATGCATATTGAGGCCCTGCTTCCCAAGATATGGCTGAACATCACTTATTGATGGGAAGTAGAGAGTAACTGCTTTTCTCTCTCTGTGCTTCCACATGGCATTTTCTTTTTTTTTTTTTTCTTCTCTCTTTCTTTTCCCTTTAATTAAATTATCCTTATTTCAACATGTGAGCCTTTATATTTTCCATAATACTTTTTCTAGGACTTGATGTCCCAGAAAACACAAAATTGTATTTTAAAAATTTTGTCTTAATATTTCTTCACCATGCATACACAATTTGCTATATTTGCTGTAGCTGATACTTACAGTAAGATGTTTCAGTTTTCGCTGCCCTAATAGTAACGTGCATTTTATTTTATATTCTTATATAAGAATTTTCAAGATTTTAGGATTTAAAATGAGAAAGTGAGAAACATTGCTGCTAGAGAAAAAGAAAAATGCACAGTCATATAAAAATAAATGTCAGAAAAGATGCACATTAAGCTCTAATGTCACATTAGTATTTAATAATTTTAGATACTGTATCATTAAGAAATGTTAGAAGGTACAGATTTGCCTGACATACCACAGAAAACAAGTTTTGTAAGAAGAAATAATCTAAGTGAAACAATATAGCTGGGAAAAGAACCAGACAAGCTTTCAGGCTGACACACCATTCAAAGCTGAAAACAAGGCCATTTCTGACTAGAAGAAGAAAATGAGGTCTGAAAAATGTGTCTACTCTTTTCTGCTATATCAATTGCCTAATAAAACATGTCAACCAAACAATACAAACAACCAACTCCCTAAGAAGGAAAGATACTTTTCAGAAAACTATGTCACAGCTATTCCATTACACATTCTGCATAAGGATTATTTTTTAGTGGCAATGGGAAAACATGGTAAGCCAAAGAGAGCTAACTGGCATTACGGGAACAAGCTTTAAAAAAACATCTCTAAGTGTGCTACCAGGCAGGAGCGTTGTCCTGGTTTCAGTTAGGACAGGGTTAATTTTCATCCTAGTAGCTGGTAGAGTGCTGTGTTTTGGATTAGGATGAAAAGAGTGCTGAGAACATGCTGATGTTTTAATTGTTGCAGAGCAGTGCTTACACCAAGCCAAGGACTTTTCAGCTTCTTGCTCTGTCCTGCCAAAAGGCAGGCTAGGGGTGCAAGAGCTGGGAGGGGACAGACCCAGGACAGCTGACCCAAACTGGCCAAAGGGGTGTTCCATACCATCTGATGTCATGCTAAACAACATATAGGGGTGGCTAGCCAGGGTGAGGGGGCCGGCTGCTCCGGGATAGACTGGGCATTAGTCAGCAGGTGGTGAGCAATTGCATTGTGCATCACTTGTTTCATAAACACTATTATTATTATTATTGTTTCCTATCTTAATCAACTGACTTTATCTCAACTCTCGCTTCACTTTTCCGTTTTTCTCCCCCACCCCAGAGAGGGAGGGGGGAGGGTGAGCGAACAGCTGTGTGGTGTTTAGCTGCCAGCCAGGTTAAACCACAACAGTCCTTTTGGCGCCCAACGTGGGGCTCGAAGGGTTGAGATAACGACAGATCTGATCAGAGTGTGTTAAACTAAAATTGGTATAAGTGTTAGACCTGCTTAAGAGTTGCTAGTCACAATGTTGATTGCTTTAATCTCGCATCTGCTGTGCCTGTATTCCAAATTGTGTTTTATAGCACGTTACTTCCTGTATGTGATCCCTGTCATGCTGTTTATCCTTTCCGGGCCCTGGTTTAAGATCGTTACGGTACTGTGCTGTGTAGCAATAGCTCATGATATGATAAAATATCTGGTCATGACGCTAACCTGGTACTTGTACTCAGCACTGTCGTCGACTCTGTGCTTTGGAGGCCATATTTCGGAAACTATTAGCAATTCCACCTATTGCCTTTTTTCATCAGGGAGCCAGTCTGTGGAGGGGACAGGGGAAGATATTTTTTCCTACTTGTTCACTTCCCTTTCCTCCTTCACCACCCTCTTATCCTCCAAGCTAGTTACGATAGTTCTCCAAGATGATGAATATTCTTGGGATACTCAGACTAGCATGTTCTTGTTGTTATGTCTCCTGAATATGCTTCAGGTGTTGCTTAAGGTTAAATAAGTACTTAGGAATCTCATTTGGAGATCAGTCCTGAGGCGGGATAGTGGTGAGTGGCAGGGAGTGTGGGAGGATATGGGCAAGCATCTAGAGCAGTGGGCACCTCCGATGTTTTGGAAATTCACCCCTGAACAACTGCAAAACCCTAAAAAACTGGTAGAATGCTTGAAAAAAAGGTGTAATGACTCTGGTAGTTCCAAAGTGACACAACTCACTGTAACATGCTGGGGTCTGGCCTACGCTTATCGAGTTGCAATTGATGCTACTATCAACCCAGTTCGAGTTCCTGCAGCCGCTCCAGTTCCAGCTCCTGCAGCCGCTCCAGCCCCTGCAGCCGCTCCAGCCCCTGCAGCTGCTCCAGCTCCTGCAGCCACTCCAGCTTCTGCAGCCACTCCAGCTTCTGCAACCGCTTAATGCAGGCTTTAGAGATGGAGTGGGATTTTCACACCCCCTGGCACCCCTCCTCTTCTGGGGAGGTGAAGCAAATGAACTAGACATTAAAGAAGCAATTAACTAAATTAGTGTTAGAAACCCAACTTCCTTGGGCAAAATGCTTACTCCTACAGGTTCAAACAGCACCAAGAAAGGATATAGGAATTTAACCATATGAGATGGTGTTCAGATTACCCTATCTGGGCAGAAGGGATGAGATACCACAATTCAAAACAAGAGTGTTTTCTTAAGAACTATATTCTGGGGTTGTCCTCTTCTTTGTCATCTCTCAAGACCTGTGGGCTATTGGCTCAAACCCCTGTGTTGGGTCTGTTTGGGATGGAGTCACTTTTCCCTGCTGCAGCCCACACAGTGCTGCACTCGTAGCTGGAACAGCACTGGTATCACTCCAGTGTTGTGTCTATTGCTGCATAGTGCTGGCACAGAATCAGGACTCTCTCCAAGCCCCAGGAGCCAGCAGGCTGGGGGTGGGCAATTAATGGGGAGGGGACATCACCAGGGCAGCTGACCTAAACTGACCAAAGGGATATTCCATAACACCTGATGTCACACTCAGCAATAAAGGGGGCTCTTGTGGGGGAGCGATCTCTCTCTCTCTCTCTCGCTCTCTCCTGAACAACCGGTACGCGTTTTGAGGCCCTGCTTCCCAGGACATGGCCGAACATCGCTTGTTGATGGGAAGTAGAGAATCATTTTTCCTTTCTCTCTGTGCTTCCGCACGGCCTTGTTGTTTCTTTTGTTACTTTCTCTCCCCATTTCCTTTCCCTTTAATTAAATCATTCTCATCTCAAACCTCGAGCTCTTTGTTTTGACTTTTCTCCCCCTCCTCTTTGAGGAGGCGGGGAGTGAGAGAGCGGTTGTGGTGGAGCTCGGTTGCCCATCCGAGTAAAACCACCACAGTCCTTTTTTGGCGCCCAACGTGGGGCTCGAGGGTTGAAAAAAGGTAGAACTAACTAAAGTAAATACAACAAACACAACCTCTAGTCACAATGTTTGGTTGGCTACTAATATTTTCCTGTGTGACTATGTTGTATATAATGCGATCTCTGTTCTCCTTTTGCCTGTACATCCGATCAGAGAAAGTGTTGAAGTCTGTGTTTGGTTTCTTTATCACGTTGTGCTGTAACATCCTGGCCTCCAGTTTTGTCTGGTACTCAGGCCCTGCATTGTTATCATTCTGGTCTCCTGGAGATTATCTTTTTGGAAATATTAAGAATTACACCACCTTCTTTTTCTCCCCTAGCAGTCAATTTGCGAATAATATCAGGGGTGGTACCTTCTTCCTCTCTCCCTGTGGGCTAATTGCAGCAGCCTTTGAGTATTTTGGATACCCTTGGTCGGATGTCATCCTCCTATTATTAGTTTTATTGTTTTTCTTCCTACGTAAGTTCAAACAATTTATTAAGAATATCATCCAAGGACCTGTCCTGAGACAAAGTAGATGTGGTTGCAAGGTGTGTGGGGGGATATGGGCAGGTACCTGTCACGGTTTTCTCCTCCGATGGTTTTTGACTTCACCCCTGAACAAATGCAAAATCCAAAAAAACTGGTAGAATGTTTGAAAGACGTATGCCCTGACCCTGGTAATACCAGAGAACTCCACCAGCTTGCTGGGGTCTGGCTTATGCCTATCAAATGTCAATTAACACTGCCCAGCACCCTCAAGGGGATAGGGAAGTTTCTGAATTTGATGATGAGGTAACACACACTGTGACCACCCCAGAGGACCAACCATCTCTGGTATCAGTTGCCCCTCTGGTCAAGACAAAACAATGGAAACGGAAGTCAGCTCGTTTAGTAAGGGAAGAAGCTCCTCCTGAGGAGGGAGAGGAGGAAAAGGCAGGCAGCTCTAAAGCAGCGTCATCACAACAACATAAGGGAGAAGAGACTGAAATCATTAATGAATCAGAAACCACTCAATCTCTATCCTTGAGTGAGTTGAGAGAAATATGAAAGGATTTCAGTCATCATCCAGGTGAGCACATCCTCACCTGGATGCTTCGATGCTGGGACGCTGGGGCCAATAGCCTACAATTGGAAGGCAGTGAAGCCAAGCAGCTGGGATCCCTCTCTAGGGAAAGGCTCATTGACAGAGTAATCGGGAGAGAGGCACAGGTCCTCAGCCTCTGGAGGCGACTCCTGGCAGCTGTGAAAGAAAGGTATCCCCACAAGGAAGATATTGTATATCAAGTAGGCAAGTGGGCCACCAAGGTTAAAGGTCTCCAGCAACTGAGGGAATTGGCTGTGCTGGAGATGATTTACAGTGATTTAAACAACACCCAGACACCTAAAGACCCTGATGAAGTCCAATGCACAACATCCATGTGGCGGAAGTTTGTACGAGCTGCACCCTCGTCACATGCCAGCACATTGGCAGCAATGAATTGGGATTAGGGGATGGGGCCAACAGTGGATACTGTGTCCATTCAACTTAATAAATATGAAGAAAATCTCACTGTCCCAGTACGAGCCTGCATTTCAGCCGTGGATAGACTGTCCCAACGCTTAGAAGAACACATAACTTCCTCCTCGCCTAGATGGAAGAATCTTTCGGCCATTGAGTACCAGCATTCTCTGGCTCAAGCAAGGGAGAATCCAAGATGCACACCACGGGGTACCTTGTGGTTTTATTTACGTGACCATGGGGAAGATATGAGGAAGTGGGACGGTAAACCAACCTCGGTCCTAGCTGCTCGGGTACGTGAACTGCGAACAGCTAACTGTATTGGAAGCTGAAGTGAGTCTAACTGGGAATGAGTGGCAAAAGCATCCCATTGTGACTGGCCCGAGGCTCCACGCATCCTCGGCATAGACTACCTCAAGAGAGGGTACTTCAAGGATCCAAAAGGGCACCGGTGTGCTTTTGGCATAGCTGCCTTGAGCACAGAGAAGATTAAGCAGCTGTCCACCCTGCCTGGTCTCTCAGAAGACCCTTCTGCTGTAGGATTGCTGAGGATTGAAGAACAGCAAGTGACAATTGCGACTACAGCTGTGCACCGGCGGCAATATCGCACCAACCGAGACTCCCTGATCCCTATCCATGAGTTGGTTCATCATCTGGAGAGCCAAGGAGTGATCAGCAAGACTCCCTTACCCTTTAATAGTCCTATATGGCCAGTACAAAAGTCTAATGTTGAATGGAGGCTAACCGTGGACTATCGGGGCCTGAATGAAGTGACGCCACCGCTGAGTGCTGCAGTGCCAGACATGCTAGAACTCCAGTGTGAACTGGAGTCAAAGGCAGCCAAGTGGTATGCCACAATTGATATAGCTAATGCATTTTTCTCCATCCCTCTGGCAGCAGCATGCAGGCCACAGTTTGCTTTCACTTGGAGGGGCATTCAGTACACTTGGAATCGACTGCCCCAGGGGTGGAAACACAGCCCCGCCATTTGCCATGGACTGATCCAGTCTGCGCTGGAGCAGGGGGAAGCTCCTGAACACCTGCAGTACATCGATGATATCATCGTATGGGGTAACACAGCGGAAGAAGTTTTTGAGAAAGGGAAGAAAATAATTCAAATTCTTCTGAAAGCAGGTTTTGCTATTAAACAGAATAAGGTCAAGGGACCCGCACAGGAAATCCAGTTCTTGGGGGTAAAATGGCAGGATGGACATCGCCATATTCCAACGGATGTGATCAACAAAATAACGGTTATGTCTCCGCCAACTAACAAAAAAGAAACACAAGCTTTCCTAGGCCTTGTGGGATTTTGGAGAATGCATATTCCAGGCTATAGTCAGCTTGTGAGTCCTCTATATCGAGTGACTCGAAAGAGGAACTCTTTCGAGTGGGGCCCCGAGCAACAACAAGCCTTTGAACAAATCAAACAAGAAATAGATTGTGCAATAGCCCTTGGGCCTGTCCATACCGGACCAGCTGTGCAAAACATACTTTACACTGCAGCTGGGGAGCATGGGCTCAGCTGGAGCCTCTGGCAGAAGACCCCAGGAGAAACTCGAGGTCGACCTCTGGGGTTCGGGAGCCAGAGCTATCGAGGATCAGAAGCCAATTACACCCCAACTGAAAAGGAATCACAGAATCACAGAATTTCTAGGTTGGAAGAGACCTCAAGATCATCGAGTCCAACCTCTGACCTAACACTAACAGTCCCCACTAAACCATATCACTAAGCTCTACATCTAAACGTCTTTTAAAGACCTCCAGGGATGGTGACTCTACCACTTCCCTGGGCAGCGCGTTCCAATGTCTAACAACCCTTTCGGTAAAGAAGTTCTTTCTAAGATCCAACCTAAAACTCCCCTGGTGCATCTTAAGCCCATTCCCCCTCGTCCTGTCACCAGGCACGTGGGAGAACAGACCAACCCCCACCTCGCTACAGCCTCCTTTGAGGTACCTGTAGAGAGCGATAAGGTCACCCCTGAGCCTCCTTTTCTCCAGGCTGAACAATCCCAGCTCCCTCAGCCGCTCCTTGTAGGACTTGTTCTCCAGGCCCCTCACCAGCTTCGTCGCCCTTCTCTGGACTCGCTCAATAGGAAATATTAATGGCTTACGAGGGGGTACGAGCTGCTTCAGAAGTTGTTGGTACAGAAGCACAGCTCCTCTTGGCACCACGGCTACCTGTGTTACATTGGATGTTCAAAGGGAAAATCCCCACTACACATCATGCAACTGACGCTACGTGTAGTAAGTGGGTAGCGTTAATTACACAGCGGGCTCGAATGGGAAAACCAAACCGCCCAGGAATCCTGGAAGAGATCATGGACTGGCCGGAAGGCAGAGATTTCGGAGTACCAACAGAAGAAGTAACCCGTGCTGAAGAGGCACCACCATATAATGAGTTGCCAGAAGACAGAAAGCAGTATGTGTTGTTCACTGACGGATCCTGCCGTGTGGTAGGGAGCCATCGGAAATGGAAAGCTGCTGTGTGGAGTCCCACACGACGAGTTGTGGAGGCCATGGAAGGGGAAAGCGAGTCAAGTCAGTATGCAGAAGTAAAAGCCATACAACTAGCCCTGGAGATTGCCGAAAGAGAAAACTGGCCAGTACTGTATCTCTACACTGATTCATGGATGGTGGCAAATGCTCTATGGGGGTGGCTATAGCAATGGAAACAGAACTGGCAGCACAGAGGTAAACCTATCTGGGCTGCTACCCTGTGGCAAGATATTGCTGCCCGGGTAGAAAACCTGGCTGTAAAGGTACATCATGTAGATGCCCACATGCCCAAGAGCTGCGCTACTGAGGAACATCAGAAGAACAAAGAGGTGGATCGAGCTTCAAAAATTGAAGTGGCTAAGGTGGACCTGAACTGGGGATGTGAGGGCGAGCTATTTGTAGCTCGATGGGCCCATGAAACATCAGGACATCTGGGGAGGGATGCCACATACAAATGGGCTTGTGATCAAGGGGTGGACCTGACCACTGAGGCCATCACACAGGTCATCCATGAGTGTGAGACACGTGCTGCAATCAAACAAGCCATGAGGGTAAAGTCTCCCTGGAACAGGGGGAGATGGCTTGGATTTCGAAATTGTGAGGCCTGGCAGATTGACTATATCGGACCGCTCCCACAAACCCGCCAAGGCAAACGGTACATACTCACCATGGTAGAAGCAACCACTGGGTGGCTGGAAACATATCCAGTAAACCATGCCACCGCCCGAAACACTATCTTGGGCCTGGAAAGGCAAGTGCTGTGGCGACATGGTACACCAGAGAGGATTGAGTCCGACAACGGTAGTCACTTTCGAAACAATTTGGTCACTTTCTGGGCCAAGAGACATGGCATTGAGTGGGTGTATCACATCCCTTATTACCCACAAGCCTCTGGGAAGGTTGAGAGGTACAATGGATTGTTAAAAACTGTGTTACGAGCATTGGGTGCTGGGACTTGGAAATATTGGGACATGAATCTACCAGAGGCCACTAGGCTAGTTAACAACAGGGGGTCTGAAAACCATCCTGGTCCTGCTGAAACAAAACCCCTACACACTGTAGGAGAAGCTAAAGTCCCCGTAGTGCATGTAGGGAAGTGGATGGGGAAGGTGGTGTGGGTCGCTCCTGCCATGGGAAAAGGCAAACCCACTCGTGGGATTGTCTTCGCCCAAGGACCAGGATATACCTGGTGGGTAATGCAGAAGGATGGGGATATCAGGTGTCTGCCTCAAGGAGATTTAACCTTGGGAGAAAATTAATCTGTAATTCAAGTTATGTATGGTAGGAGAACACTGCAGAACCAACAACAGATCAACATCGCAAGGAACCGAGCTAAGCTGGTGCTGGTGTCAAGAAAACCAACTTCGCCTGCCCTGAGAGAACACTTTGACAGATGAAGCTGAAACCATCAATAGCTTTTATGATGTGGGACCTGAGTGTGACACAAATGTTATGGAATAAGGGGTGGAGGTTGTGTTGGGTCTGTTTGGGATGGAGTCACTTTTCCCTGCAGCAGCCCACACAGTGTTGCACTCGTAGCTGGAACAGCACTGGTATCACTCCAGTGTTGTGTCTATTGCTGC
>MU015973.1:14733-42514 GCA_011076525.1 Nettapus auritus | reverse complement strand
AGATAACGACAGATCTGATCAGAGTGTGTTAAACTAAAATTGACCTGCTTAATAGTTGCTAGTCACAATGTTGATTGCTTTAATCTCGCATCTGCTGCGCCTGTATTCCAAACTGTGTTTTATTGTACGTTACCTCCTGTATGTGATCCCTGTCGTGCTGTTTATCCTTTCCGGGCCCTGGTTTAAGATCGTTACGGTACTGTGCTGTGTAGCAATAGCTTATGAAACGATAAAATATCTGGTCATGACGCTAACCTGGTACTTGTACTCAGCACTGTCGTCGACTCTGTGCTTTGGAGGCCATATTTCGGAAACTATTAGCAATTCCACCTATTGCCTTTTTTCATCAGGGAGCCAGTCTGTGGAGGGGACAGGGGAAGATATTTTTTCCTACTTGTTCACTTCCCTTTCCTCCTTCACCACCCTCTTATCCTCAGAGCTAGTTACGATAGTTCTCCAAGATGTTGAATATCCTTGGGATACTCAGACCAGCATGTTCTTGTTGTTATGTCTCCTGAATATGCTTCAGGTTTTGCTTAAGGTTAAACAACTACTTAGGAAACTCATCCAGAGATCAGTCCTGAGGCGGGATAGTGGTGAGTGGCAGGGAGTGTGGGAGGATATGGGCAAGCATCTAGAGCAGTGGGCACCTCCGATGTTTTGGAAATTCACCCCTGAACAACTGCAAAACCCTAAAAAACTGGTAAAATGCTTGAAAAAAAGGTGTAATGACTCTGGCAGTTCCAAAGTGACACAACTCACTGTAACGTGCTGGGGTCTGGCCTATGCTTATCGAGTTGCAATTGATGCTACTATCAACCCAGTTCCAGCCCTCACAGCCGCTCCAGTTCCAGCTCCTGCAGCCGCTCCAGCTCCTGCAGCCACTCCAGCCCCTGCAGCCACTCCAGCTCCAGGCCCTGCAGCCGCTCCAGCTCCAGCTTCTGCAACCGCTCTAGCTCCGGTTTCTGCAACCGCTCCAATTCCAGCTCCTGCAACTGCTCCAGTTCCAGCCCCTGCGGCTGCTCCAGCTCCTGCAGCCGCTCCAGCTCCTGCAGCCACTCCAGTTCCTGCCCCTGCAGCCGCTCCTGCTCCAGCTCCTGCAGCTGCTCCAGCTCCTGTCGCTGCTCCAGCTCCAGGTCCTGCAGTTGCTCCAGCTCCTGGGCCAGAGAAACTAGCTGTAGCCATTCAAGTTGCACCTGCAGAGGGAAATCCAGCTCCAGTGGTAGACCGTATGGCTGGGCCAGAGAAACAAGCTATAGCAGTGCAAGTTGCCCCTGTAATCAAGGTGAAAAAATGGTACAGAGACTCAGGTCGCTTAGAACGCAGAGAGTCTTCTGCTGGGTCTAGGTGTAGAGAAGACGAGGCCGGGCCATCCAGGGAGCAGGAGGATGAAGATGAAGATGTATCAAAAATAGCAGTATCTACCCGAGACCTATGCGAGCGTGAGCTACGAGATGTGCGAAGAGATTTCAGCCGCTCTATAGGTTGTAATAAATTGTGAATATTTGTTCATTGAGTAAGGAGGGGGAAGTTACACAATAACAAAGGTTGAGCCATGCGGTTAAGTGAACAGACTGTGATATCAAAGGGTTAAGTAAAATTCCTGATTTGTACAGAGACCTTGTGATCTCATGCTAAAACAAATTCACCGCAGAACAATACCCGAACCTATCAGAATATATCTATAATATAACCTGTCAGAGACTATATATATAACTGGGACTCTGAAACAAGCAAGTAAATAGTTAAATGTAAAATAATGCTTAGTTAATTAGACAGTAGAATGAATTGTTGTCTGCATACTGAGATTGGAATAGAATATATACTCAAGGTTATCTGTTGGCTGGGGAGGAGGTTGTCTGAGTCTGTAGGATGTGCTGTTGGGGGGGGGGCAGGAGGCAAAGGATGTGTGGAGACTGGTTGCGGGGGCTTGCCAGACCATCACGTCCCAGGCAGAAAAAAAAACAGATGGACAACAAGGACATAAATTAGCTCAGACCGATAAAGAAACTGCAAGCCTGCCAAATCACTACATTCCAGGCCAAAGACGAAAAATACACTGCGAGGAAGACCTACGGCCTTCCTCCCAAGCCCACGTCCTGAAGACCCCTGCCCACAATTCTTGGAAGAATCTGCACAAGCGTAAAGGACTGTTAAGCTAATTAGCATACGAAGCGAGAATAGGCAGGTTTAGGTAATGAATATGTATAGGCGTTAATTGAATATTCATTGTTCTGCTGTATAAACGTGAAATAGTTTGTCACTTCGTGCACGCCGTTTGCGGAGCCGAGAGTCCCCGGCCGCCCAGCGCTGTTTTGCTTCCGTCTGCTTACTTAATTATTCAACTAATAAAACTTTCTCACATAATTGAAAATCTTGATATAGTTTGACCCTGTGAGAAAGTAACTTATAACATAGGTGAGCAGCTTGTCACCTGGCTGCTCCGGTGCTGGGACACTGGAGCCAAGAGCGTGGAATTAGATAGAAGTGAAGCCAAGCGGCTGGGATCCCTTGCTAAAGATGCAGGCATTGACAAAGCAATTGGAAACAAAGTACGATCTTACAGCCTCTGGAAGCGTCTCCTGTCAGCTGTGAGGGAAAGGTATCCCTACAAGGAAGAAATTGTATGTCATCCAGGCAAGTGGACCACTATGGAGAAGGGAATCCAGTACCTGAGGGAATTAGCAGTACAGGAGGTGATTTATGAGGACCTAGACAACAAACAAATATCCCTAGATCCAGATGACGTCAGGTGTACTCGACCCATGTGGCGGAAGTTTGTACGGAGTGCACCATCATCATATGCCAACTCATTGGCAGTAATGACCTGGAGAGAACGTGATGAACCCACAGTGTATGAAGTGGCTAGACAACTCCGGCGGTATGAAGAAAGTCTCTCCTCTTCCTTACAGGCCTGCGTCTCGGCTGTGGAGAAACTTTCTGAAAGCGTCCGTCAACTAAAAGAGAATACTTTGGATAAACTTTCTGAAAAGTTCCACCAACTTGAAGGGAGATTATTTTCCTCCCCACCTGAACGAACAAGTGTCCACCAATTAAAAGAGAATACTTTGGATAAACTTTCTGAAAAGGTCCACCAACTTGAAGAGAGATTATTTTCCTCCCCGCCTGTACAAACCAGTGTTTCAGCTATCAGGGGTAAGCGTTCATCCGCGCAAGGAAGACGATATGGTGGGTACACACCCCGTGCCACCCTGTGGTTTTACCTACGTGACCACGGAGAGGACATGAGGAAATGGGATGGAAAATCCACCGCGACCCTAGAGGCACGGGTACATGAGTTGCAAAAGAAAACAATTGGGAAGAAGTTTGCTGCTCCAACTTCCAGTAGGCAGTCCTTTAAACACAGAAACAAAGATTCTGACCAGGACTAGAGGGGCCCTGCCTCCAGCCAGGGGGAGGAAAGGGATAATCGAGTTTATTGGACTGTGTGGATTCGATGGCCTGGCACGTCAGATGCACAGAAGTAGACACCGGTGCACAATGTACTGTAATGCCATCAATCTATAAAGGGACAGAACCCATCTGTATCTCTGGAGAGACAGGAGGATCCCAACAGCTAACTGTATTGGAAGCTGAAGTGAGTCTAACTGGGAATGAGTGGCAAAAGCATCCCATTGTGACTGGCCCAGAGGCTCCATGCATCCTTGGCATAGACTACCTCAAGAGAGGGTACTTCAAGGATCCAAAAGGGTACCGGTGGGCTTCTGGCATAGCTGCCTTGAGCACAGAGAAGATTAAGCAGCTGTACCCTGCCTGATCTCTCAGAAGACCCTTCTGCTGTAGGATTGCTGAGGACTGAAGAACAGCAAGTACCAATTGCGACTACAGCTGTGCACCGACAGCAATATCGCACCAACCGAGACTCCCTGATCCCGATCCATAAGTTAATTCGTCAGCTGGAGAGCCAAGGAGTGATCAGCAAGACTCATTCACCTTTTAATAGTCCCATATGGCCAGTGCGAAAGTCTAATGGTGAGTGGAGACTAACAATGGACTATCGTGGCCTGAATGAAGTGATGCCACCGCTGAGTGCTGCAGTGCCGGACATGCTAGAACTCCAGTATGAACTGGAATCAAAGGCAGCCAAGTGGTATGCCCCAACTGTTATTGCTAATGCATTTTTCTCCATCCCTCTAGCAGCAGAGTGCAGGCCACAGTTTGCTTTCACTTGGAGGGCAGTCCAATACACTTGGAATCGACTGCCCCAGGGGTGGAAACACAGCCCTACCATTTGCCATGGACTGATCCAGTCTGCGCTGGAGCAGGGGGAAGCTCCTGAACACCTGCAGTACATCGATGACATCATTGTGTGGGGTGACACAGCAGAGGAAGTTTTCGAGAAAGGGAAGAAAATAGTCCAAATCCTTCTGAAGGCCGGTTTTGCCATAAAACAAAACAAAGTTAAAGGACCTGCACGAGAGATCCAGTATTTAGGAATAAAATGGCAGGATGGACGTCGTCAAATCCCAATGGATGTGATCAACAAAATAACAGCTATGTCTCCACCAACCAGCAAAAAAGAAACACAAACTTTCCTAGGTGTCGTGGGGTTTTGGAGAATGCACATTCCAAATTACAGTCTGATAGTAAACCCGCTCTACCAAGTAAGAAGAATGATTTTGAATGGGGCCCCACACAACAACAAGCCTTTGAACAAATTAAGCAGGAAATAGTTCATGCAGTAGCACTTGGGCCAAGATGTTCAAAGGAAGGGTCCCCACTACACATCATGCAACTGATGCTACATGGAGCAAGTGGGTTGCACTGATTACTCAGCGGGCTCGAATAGGAATCCCCAGTTGCCCAGGGATCCTGGAAGTTATTCTGGAATAACCAGAAGGCAGTCCTGGCAGAAGACTTTGGGACATCACCAGAGGAGGAGGTGGCCCGTGCTGAAGAAGCCCCACTGTACAACAAGATACCAGAAGATGAGAAGAGATATGCTTTGTTCACTGATGGGTCCTGTCGTATTGTGGGAAAGCATCAGAGATGGAAGGCTGCTGTATGGAATCCTACAGGATGAGTTCCAGAAGCTGCTGAGGCAGAAGCTGAATCGAGTCAGCTTGCAGAAGTGAAAGCCATCCAGCTGGCTTTAGATATTCCTGAACAAGAAAAGTGGCCAGTTCTCTATCTCTATACTGATTCATGGATGGTAGCAAATGCCCTGTGGGGTGGTTACAACAATGGAAGGAGAACAACTGGCAGCACAGGGGCAAACCCATCTGGGCTGCTGCATTGTGGCAAGATATTGCTGCCTGTGTAGAGAACCTGGTGGTACAGGTATGCCATGTAGATGCTCATGTGCCCAAGAAGCGGGCTACTGAAGAACATCAAAACAACCAGCACGTGAATCGGACTGCCAAGACTGAAGTGGCTCAGGTAGACCTGGACTGGCAACATAAAGGTGAATTATTTATATCTCGATGGGCTCGTGATCAAGGGGTGGACCTGACCATGGACACTACTGCACAGGTTATTCATGATTGTGAAACATGTGCTGCAATCAAGCAAGCCAAACAATCAAAGCCTCTTTGGTATGGAGGGCGATGGTTGAAATATAAATATGGAGAGGCCTGGCAGATTAATTACATCACACTCCCTCAAAGTGGCAAGTGCCACGTACTTAGTGGTGGAAGTAACCACCGGATGGCTGGAAACATATCCTGTGCCCCATGCCACCGCCCGGAACACTATCCTGGGCCTTGAAAAACAAGTCCTATGCCGACATGGCACCCCAGAAAGAATGGAGTCAGACAATGGGACTCATTTCCGAAACAACCTTATAGACACTTGGGCCAAAGAACATGGTATTGAGTGGGTGTATCACATTCCCTATCATGCACCAGCCTCCGGGAAAGTTGAGCGATATAATGGACTGTTAAAGACTACACTGAAAGCAATGGGTGCTGGGACGTTCAAAAATTGGGACACACATTTGGCAAAGGCCACCTGGTTAGTCAAGACTAGGGGATCTGCTAACCGAGCTGGACCTACCCAATCAAACCTGTTACATACTGTAGAAGAGGATAAAGTTCCTGTAGTATATATATAGTATATAAGAAACATGCTGGGAAAGGCAGTCTGGGCTACTCCTGCCTCAGGAAAAGGCAAATCCATTCGCGGGATTGCTTTTGCTCAGGGACTTGGATGCACTTGGTGGGTAATGCAAAAGAATGGGGAGGTCCGATGTGTACCTCAAGGGGATTTAATACTGGGTGAGAATAGCCCATGAGCTGAATTGTATTATTTTAATTATTGTATAATACTGTATGTCATCACTACCATGATTGCTATATACCATAGATGATAATGGTGATTAATTAGAATGTATTGAAAAGAGTGTAACCTCAGCATGACATAAATGGTATGGAATAAGGGGTGGATATATGTCCTGGTTTCAGTTAGGACAGGGTTAATTTTCCTCCTAGTAGCTGGTAGAGCGCTGTGTTTTGGATTAGGATGAGAAGAATGCTGATAACATGCCGATGTTTTGGTTGTTGCAGAGCAGTGCTTGTACCAAGCCAAGGACTTTTCAGCTCCTCGCTCTGTCCTGCCAGCAGGCAGGCTGGGGGTGCAGCAAGAGCTGGGAGGGGACAGACCCAGGACAGTTGACCCAAACTGGCCAAAGGAGTATTCCTTGCCATCTGACGTCATGCTATACAATATATAGGAGTGGCTAGCTGGGGGGGTGGGGCCGGCTGCTCGGGATAGACTGGGCATCGGTCAGCGGGTGGCGAGCAATTGCATTGTGCATCACTTGTTTCATAGACACTATTATTATTATTATTGTTTTCTATCTTAATAAACTGTCTTTATCTCAACTCTCACTTTACTTTTCCGTTTCTCTCCCCCATCCCAGAGAGAGAGGGGGGAGGGTGAGCGAACGGCTGTGTGGTGTTTACCTGCAGGCCAGGTTAAACCACAACAAGGCTGTAAGGTCATGCTCCATCTCCAATTGCTTTGTCAATGTCTGCATCTCTAGCAAGGGTTCCCAGTCACTTGGCTTCCCTGCCCTCTAATTCCAAAATATGGGCTCCGGTGTCCCAGCACCAGAGCGGCCAGGTGACAAGCTGCTCACCTATACAGCAACCAAAATCTTTTCGCACTTCTTGTAGCTCACACTGGTATAGGTTTTGGCTATATACTGCTGTGTTTATGACATCTTCATCTTCATCCTCCTGCTCCTCAGATGGCCTGGCCTCGTCTTCTCTACACCTAGACCCAGCAGAATACTCTGCGTTCTAAGCGACCTGAGTTTCTGTACCATTTTATCACCTTAGTTACGAGTGCAACCGACACTGGTACAGTTTGTTTCCCTGGCTCAGTGTTGGGGCCCATTGTAGGCCTTGGAGTGGCCACTGGTCCTGTCTCAGGGGTTGAAGTGGCTGCAGTCTGTCACTGGGTTTATAGTGGCATCAAGCTCAGTAAGCATGGGCCAAGCCCCAGCACGTTGCAGTGATTTCTGTATGTCTGGTATTGCCAGGGCAATGACACACCTTTTTCAAGCACTCTCCCAATTTTTTAAGATTTTTCAGTTGTTCAGGGGTAAATTTCCAAGCACTGGAGGTGCCCACTGCTCTAGATGCCTGCCCATATCCTCCCACTCTCCCTGCCACTCATAACTATCCTGCCTCAGGACAGATCTCTGGGTGACATTCCTAAGTAGTTGTTTAACCTTAGACAAAACCTGAAGTGCATTCAGGAGACATAACAATGAGAACATGCTGGTCTGAACATCCCAAGGATATTCGAAGTTTTGGAAAGCTACCATAACTCGCCTAGAGGAGAAGAAAGGGAGAGTGAACAAGTGGGAAAAAACATCTTCCCCGATCCCTCCATAGATTGGCTCTCTGAAGAAAAAGCATGGAAGGTGTAATTTTTTCTGAGGTAGGATTCCCAAAGTATGGAGTAGATGACAATGTGTAGTGGTTTTACTGTGCTATGTCCTTGAAGCAGGGCCTCAACGCCCACAGCTGGTGTTCACGAGGAGGACAGAGTTTTTCACAATGAGAGCCCACCCCTCCCCTCTTCTTCCTTTTTCTACCTTTTATTGCTGAGTGTGACATCATATGGTATGCAATTTCCCTTTGGTTGGTTTAGGTCAGCTGCCCTGGTGATGTTTCTTTCTCACTTTTTTGCCCACCCCCCAGGAGGGTTAGAGAGAGTCCTGATACTGTGCCAGCACTTCTCAGCAGCAGACACAACACTGGTGTGATAACGCTGCTGTTCTAGCTCCAAGTGCAGAGCGTGGCACTGTATGGGCTGCTGCAGTGGAAGTTAACGTCCCTAAGCTGTAGTTAACATATCCCTAAGCTCTACATCTAAACGTCCTTTAAAGGCCTCCAGGGATGGTGACTCAACCACTTCCCTGGGCAGCCCATTCCAAAGTCTAACAACCCTTTCAGTAAAGAAGTTCTTCCTAATATCTAACCTATACCTCCCCTGGCACAACTTTAGCCCATTCCCCTTCATCCTGTCACCAGGCACGTGGGAGAACAGACCAACCCCCACCTCGCTACAGCCTCCTTTCAGGTACCTGTAGAGTGCGATAAGGTCGCCCCTGAGCCTCCTCTTCTCCAGGCTAAACAGTCCCAGCTCCCTCAGCCACTCCTCAGAAGACTTGTTCTCCAGACCCTTCACCAGCTTCGTAGCCCTTCTCTGGACTCGCTCAAGCACCTCCATATCCTTCTGGTAGTGAGGGGCCCAAAACTGAACACAGTATTCGAGGTGCGGCCTCACCAGAGCCGAGTACAGAAGGACAATCACTTCCCTGGACATGCTGGGCACACTGCTTCTTATGCAAGCCAGGATGCTGTTGGCCTTCTTGGCCGCCTGAGCACACTGCTGGCTCATATTCAGCCGACTGTCAACCAAAACTCCCAGGTCCTTCTCTGACAGGCAGCTTTCTATCCACACATCTCCCAGCCTGTAGCTCTGTTTGGGGTTGTTGCGCCCCAGGTGCAGAACCCAGCACTTGGCCTTGTTGAACTTCATACCGTTGGCCTCGGCCCATCGGTCCAGCCTATCCAGATCTTCCTGCAGAGCCTTCCTGTCCTCGAGCATGTCGACACACGCACCTAACTTGGTGTCGTCTGGAAATTAGTCTCATGGCTGATAATTTTATCATATCATAAGCCAGTGTTACACAGTACAGCAAAATAATAACCCTGCACCAACCCCCAGAAGTGATAAGCAACACAACAGGGAACATATACAGAAAGTAATGTGCTATATAAATCAATTCGTAAAACAGGCACAGCAGACTTGAGATCACAAAAATCGACATTGCGATTAGCAATTATTAAACTGATGTAATGCTTATAAGAATCTTGTTTTAACACACTCTAGTCAGATCTGTCGTTTTCTCAACCCTTTGTGTCCCAGGTTGGGTGCCAAAAGGACTGTTGTGGTTTAACCTGACTGGCAGCTAAGCACCACACAGCTGTTCGCACACCCTCCCCCCTCCCTCTCTGGGAAGGGGGAGAGAAATGGGAAAGTGAAGACTGTCGGTTGAGACAGACACAGTTTATTAGGACAGAAAAGAAAATAAAATAATTATAACAATGATAATAGTACTACTAATAATAATGTGTACATAACAAGTGGTGCACATTGCAATTGCTCACCACCCGCAGACCAATGCACAGCTTATCCCCGAGCAGTTGCCCCCCCACCCCAGCTAGCCACCCCTATAATATTGTTTAGCATGACGTCAGATGGTATGGAATACCCCTTTGGCCAGTTTGGGTCAGCTGTCCTGGAGTTCTTATGTAATATTTTTTAATACTTTTGGAGTTCTTATGTAATATTTCAGGTTACTTACTTGACCTTGATTAACAGATCAGGGGTACAGCTCCTACTGTACCCCTGTCCTGCCTGCTGGCAGGACAGAGTGAGAAGGTGAAAAGTCCTTGGCTTAGTGTAAGCACTGCTCTGCAACACTTAAAATATTAGTGTGTTCTCAACATTATTCTCATCCTAAATCCAAAACATAGCACACTTACAGCTACTAGGAAGAAAACTAACTCTATCCTAGCTGAAACCAGGACACTGTCTCATGTCAGTGCCTGGTAAAATTATGGAGAAGATTATCCTGGAAGATACAGAAGTGCACCTGGGGGACAATGCAGTCATTGGTCCCAGCCAACATGGGTATACAAGGGGTAGGTCGTGTTTAACAATTCTGATTTCCTTTTATGATAAGATCACCCATCTAGTCCATCAAAGGAAACCAGCTGATGTGATCTTTTTGGATTTCAGTAAAGCTTTTGACACGGTTTCCCATAGGATCCTACTGGACAAAATGTCCAGCATACAGCTAGATAAAAACATCCTATGATGGGTGAGCAATTGGCTGACGGACAGGGCTCAAATGGTAAATGCAGCCGCATCAGGCTGGTGGATGGTCATTAGTGGGATCCCCTAGGGCTCTATTTTAGGGCTAGTTCTCTTCAATGTTTTCATAAACAATTTGGATGTAGGACTAGAAGATGTTTTGAGCAAATTTGCTGATGACACCAAACTTGGAGGAGATGTGGACTCAGATGAGGGTGAAAAGGCCTTTCAGAAAGACCTGGACAGATCGAAGAGCTGACCAATCACAAACCGCATGAAGTTTAACAAAAGCAAGTGCCGGGTCCTGCACCTGGGAAGGGGCAACCCTGGCTGTACATACAGACTGGGCGACCAGACGCTGGAGAGCAGCCCCACAGAGAGGGATCTGGGGGTTTTGTTTGATAGCAAGCTGAATATGAGCCAGCAGTGTGCCCTGGCAAGCAGGAGGGCCCACCGTATCCTGGGGTGCATCAAGCACGGCATTGCTAGTTGGTCGAGGGAAGTGATCGTCCCGCTCTCCTCTGCACTGGTGCGGCCTCACCTCGAGTACTGTGTGCAGTTTCTGGGCACCACAGTACAAAAAGCATGTGAAACTATTGGAGAGTGTCCAGAGAAGGGCTACGAAGATGGTGAAGGGCCTAGAGGGGAAGACGTACGAGGAGTGGCTGAGGTCACTGGGCCTCACAGGGGAATGGGGGTTATGGTCAGTCTATAGCGCTTCTTCTCTGCCGCTCCTTCTCGGTCACTCTTGTCCCCTGTGCTGTGGGGTCCCACCCACGGGATACAGTCCTTGCCAAACTGATCCAGCGTGGGCTGTCCACAGGCAGCAGTTCTTGTCGGGTCACCTGCTCCTGCGTGGTCTCCTCTCCACGGGCTGCCGGGGAGACGCAAATTTCGGGGGGAGGGCGACGGGGAGCTGATTGTGGAATTGATGCCCCTCCTTTTTGTGATTCTGAATTCCCAGACCCTCCTTGCGTGATAGTAAAAGTTCGAACTGAGGGGGGCAACGGGTATTGAGACGTCTCTAAATGTGACGGCTCCTTCAACCCCCCCGATCCTCCCAGGCGCTCTGCAGCGGCAGCAGCCACTTTTTGCTCTGCTTGATGTGTCGCGAGAGCATTGGTAACGGCCCGCCATGGTTTCATTAGTTTTTTGGCCGTCTTATTATCATTAATAACTTCTTCAAACAGTCTATCTCCGAATTTTCTCCATTCGGACTGTTCAAACACGGTGTCAGGATTAACAAAACACCCCTTAGCTACACCATAAGCTAATAACCCTGGTAACTCCTTCTGACAATCTATACCCTGAGTACTCCGCTTTTCTAAAAAGCACTTTAATAAATCATAAGCCGCTTGTCGTTCCATGCCGGGTTACTCACGTACCGTTGCAACCTTTGCAAGACCTGCGGCGGAACTTTCTGGCAGGACCCCTTCTCGTCCCGGGCGCGGACCCCTTTTTGTCTTTTCGCCTTTGACGTCGCAGTAGGACCAGCTGTTCCTGATGTTCCGTCAGTTCCTGAGTTCGGATTACTGTAGCAGAGTCCCCGTCCGGCAGGGTCCCTGTTCGGGCGCCATTTGTCGGAGCAATCCTCCGGGAGGAACCGACGGAAGGAAGACACAGGCACTCCATATGAGTGATTCATATGCTTCGATTTATTGGATAGCTCAGTTACCTTTTAAACACTCTAGAAGTAATTAGCTCATGAATATTGCAAAAGCTAAGCTCATGATTGGCCATCAGCTTCCTTATCTTGTCAGCTAGTTCCTCATTCCTTAGACCGCAGTTGCAGTCCCCCCTTCAGTACTTTCCCAGACAGATAGGGAAACCGTATCCTTGTCTTTAATTAGTTCACACCAGCTGTGTACGATAATTGTCTAGCTCGTGAATTCCCAGCTTTTTCATGTCAACGTGACCTATCTCAGTTAACCATTCCTCCACACCTTCCTACCCTCGAGCAGGTCGACACACGCACCTAACTTGGTGTCGTCTGCAAACTTACTGAGGGTGCACTCAATCCCCTCATCCAGATCATCGATGAAGATATTAAAGAGGACTGGCCCCAGTACCGAGCCCTGGGGGACTCCACTAGTGACCGGCCTCCAACTGGATTTGACTCCATTCACTAAGACTCTCTGGGCCCAGCCATCCAGCCAGCTCTTGACCCAACGAAGCGTGCGCCAGTCCAAGCCATGGGCAGCCAGTTTCCTGAGGAGAATGCTGTGGGGAATGGTGTCAAATGCCTTACTGAAGTCAAGGTAGACCACATCCACAGCCTTTCCCTCATCCACTAAGCATGTCACCTTGTCATAGAAGGAGATCAGGGTTGTCAAGCAGGACCTGCCCTTCATAAACCCATGCTGACTAGGCCTGATCACCTGCTTGCCCTGCAACTGCCGCATGATGACACCCAGGATAATCTGCTCCATGAGCTTCCCTGGCACTGAGGTCAAACTAACAGGCCTGTAGTTCCCCGGGTCTACCCTCCGGCCCTTCTTGTAGATGGGCGCCACGTTTGCTATCCACCAGTCAAGTGGGATCTCCCCCGATAGCCAGGACTGCCAATAAATGATGGAAAGCGGCTTGGTGATTATAAACCCTCTTAACCGAAAGATTATAAACCCTCTTTTTTCTCCGAAGCTCGAGCCACAACTCTCTATTCAGCCAGGCTGGTCTTCTTCCGTGCCGGCTCATCTTTGGGCATGTGGGGACAGATCGCTCCTGAGCCATTAGGATTTCATTCTTGAAGAGCGCCCAGCCTTCCTGGGCTCCTCTGTCCTTCAGAACCACCTCCCAAGGGACTCTGCCAACCAGTGTCTTGAACAGCTCAAAGTCAGCCCTCCGGAAGTCCAAGACAGAGGTTTTACTGGTCCCCTTTATGACTTCGCCAGGTATCGAATTCTACCATTTTGTGGTCACTCTGCCCAAGACAGCCCCCGACCACCACATCTCCCACCAGTCCTTCTCTGTTAGTGAACAGAAGGTCTAGCGAGGCACCTCCCCTGGTAGGCTCGTCAACCAGCTGTGTCAGGAAGTTATCTTCCACGCTCTCCAGAAACCTCCTGGACTGCTTTCTCTGGGCTGTGTTGTGCTTCCAGGATATGTCTGAGAAGTTAAAGTCCCCCACGAGAACAAGCGCTGACGATTTCGCAACCTCTGCCAGCTGTCTGTAGAACTCCTCGTCCACCCCCTCATCCTGGTTCAGCGGTCTATAACAGACCCCCATCAGGATGCTTGCCTTGTTGGCCTCTCTGCTAATCCTAACCCATAGCGACTCCACCTTGTCATTCCCAGCCTCAAGTTCAACGACATCAAAACACTCTCTAATATAGAGGGCCACTCCACCACCCCTTCTGTGCTGCCTGTCCCTTCTGAAGAGCCTATAGCCAGACATGGCAGCACTCCAGTCATGAGAGTGGTCCCACCACGTTTCCGTGATGGCAACCAAGTCATAGCCTGCGTGCTGCACAATGGCTTCCAGCTCCTCCTGCTTGTTGCCCATGCTGCGTGCATTAGTGTAGATGCACTTCAGCTGAGCCTTTGCCATCTCCCCCAGCCTTGCCACTGTTCCCCCTGGCACACCTTCAACAAGCTTTGTTTCTTCCCCGTGCCCCTTCTTACCTAGTTTAAAGCCCTCTCAATGAGCCCTGTCAGCTCCTAGGCCAGGATACGTTTTCCCCTTGGGGACAGTTGGGTCCTGTCTGCTGCCATCAGGCCGGGTGCCGAGTAAAGCGCCCCGTGGTCAAAGAACCCAAAACTTCTTTGTTGGCACCAGCCTCTGAGCCATGTGTTTATCACGTGGGCTTTCCGTGTCCTCTCTGAACCCCTCCCTGCCGCTGTAGGAATGGACGAAAACACCACCTGTATTCCCGCTCCGTCCACTAACCATCCCAGCCCCCTGAAGTCCCGTTTGATAGCCTTCAGGCTTCTCTCGTCAATGTTATCACTGCCAGCCTGGACTATCAGTAGTGGGTAGTAATCGGAGGGGCGAACCAGGTTGGGAAGCTTTCTGGCAACATCCCTGACCCTGGCCCCAGGGAGCCAGCAGACCTCCCTACGGGTAGGGTCAGGCTGACAGATAGGGCCCTCCATTCCCCTGAGAAGGGAGTCGCCCACAACGATCACCCTTCTTTCCTTCTTGGTGGAAGCAGTCTTGAGGCGTGGAGCAGACTTCCTCACCCTAGGCTTCCTGGTTAAACTTCCTTCCACACCCTCATCCACCGCTCCCCCGAACTCCAGGGCCTCAAACCTGTTGCGTAAGGGCACCTGGGAAGGTGGGGCAGGGGGGGGGGGGGGGGGGGGGGGGCCGCGTTTCCTGCATCCTCGAGCAGGGATGTTTCCATTCCTCTTGAACTCTTAGGTCCCCTCCCTCTGCCCGACAGCGACTGGGCAGGGGGTCCACCCCCATTTGGGGAGTCTCACTCTGGTGCCTCTCCTTCGGGCCTTGCAGGAAGTTGCTCCACCAGTCTATCTCCCTCTCACACTCCCTGATGGCCCTCAACCTCTCCACCTCCTCCTTCAGGTCTGCCACCAGGCGGACCAGGTCATCCACCTGCTCGCACCTCATGCACACAGCATCTCTGCCTCCTTCAGATGGCAGCAGCAGGCTCTGGCACTCCCTGCACCCAGAGACCTGAACTGACGCATTTTGGAGCGGGCCGTCTGTCTGGGTGGCTACAGACTTTCTAGCGCGAGCTCGCTGCCTAGCAAGGACCATAGTGGCCCAGCTAGTGCTAGACAGCCGTTAGGTGAGCTGTTGTGGGCAGGGGCGGGATCGCTCTGCCCTCCCTGCTCGCCCTGCCTGCGCGAACTGCCGCGCAAACTGCCGCGCCCTGCTCTGTTTGCCCGTCCTGGTCGCCGCTCTCCTGGTCGCTCGTGCTCCCTAGGGGCTGCTTTTGAGCCGCCGGGGAGGGGTCGCTGCTGGCTCCGCCTACACCTTGTCAGCGTCCCTCACGAGGGCTGCCGGGTCGTGGCGGCTCACTCGGCTGCCTCGAGTGGCCTCGATGCCGGGAAAAGAGCCCTGCCTGTCCCGATCCCCTGCTCCACTGCAGAGCACGTCTGCCCCGGGGCCGATCGCCTTGGGAATTTTTTTTTTTTTTTTTTTTTTTTTTTTTAATTTATTAAAATAAATTATCATCAGCCTACATTGATGTTTACTCTTGTTTCCTGTAGCCCCAGGTGACAAATCTGTCCTTGATATAGTGGAGGATTGTTGTGCTATTAACAACGTGGACTGCACAAGATTAAAACTCATGTCAGGTCTTTGCATTGTTCACTTTTACCAAACTAATGAATAATAATTAGTAAAGCAATTAGATGTAAAACGATAAACATAAATTCAGAAATGTTTTTAAGTACACTTACTGTTTAAGTACACTTACTGTTTTTATTACTTATCTGAGAGAAGAGGCTGACCCCCTCTGCATCACAACCTCCCTTCAGGAAGTTGTAGAGTGCAATGAGGTCTCCCCTGAGCTGCCTCTTCTCCAGACTAAACAATCCCAGCTCCCTCAGTCGCTCCTCAGAAGACTTCTGCTCCAGACACCTCACCAGTTTTGTTGCCCTTCTCTGGACACGTTCCAGGGCCTCAATGTCCTTCTTGTAGTGAAGGGCCTGAAACTGAACACAGTACTCGAGGTGCGGCCTCACCAGAGCTGAGTACAGGGGGATGATCACCTCCCTGCCCCTGCTGGCTACACTATTTCTAATCCAGGCCAGGATGCCATTGGCCTTCTTGGCCACCTGGGCACACTGCCGACTCATGTTCAGCTGAGCATCAATCAGCACTCCCAGGTCCCTTTCCTCTTCACAGTCTTCTAGCCACTCTGCCCCAAGCCTATAGCACTGCATGGGGTTATTGTGGCTAAAGAGCAGGACCCAGCACTTGGCCTTGTTAAACTTCATCCCATTCACCTCAGCCCAGCATATCCAGATCCCTTTGAAGGGCCACCCTACCCTCAGGCAGATCCACACTACCTCCCAACTTGGTGTCATCTGCAAACTTACTGAGGGTGCACTCAATCCCCTCATCCAGGTAATCAATAAAGACATTAAACAAGATAGGCCCCAGTACCGACCCCTGGGGGACACCACTTGTAATGGGACGCCAACTAGACTTAACTCCATTAACCACTACCCACTAGGCATGGCCCTCCAGCCAGTTCTTTACTCAGAGAAGAGTATATCTGTCCAGGCCACAGGCAGATATCCAGATTTCCCCAGGAGAATACTGTGGGAGACCTTGTCAAAGGCTTTACTGAAATCTAGGTAGACTACATCAACAGCCCTTCCCTCATCTACCAGTTTGGTCACACGATCATAGAAAGAGATTAAGTTGGACAAACACAACCTGCCTTTCATGAACCCGTGCTGGTTGGGCCTGATCCCCTGGATGCCACACAAGTGCCATGTGATCTCACCCAAGATGATTTGCTCCATAACTTTCCCTGGAACTGAGGTCAGGCTGACAGGCCTGTCATTCCCTGGATTCTCCTTACGGCCCTTCTTGTAGATGGGAGTCACATCGGCAACCCTCCAATCCTCTGGGACCTCTCCAGATAACCAGGAACGCTGATAGATGGTGGAAAGCGGCTTGGCAATCACCTCTGTCAGCTCCCTCAGCACCCTAGGGTGGAGCTCGTCTGGTTCCATGGACTTGTGACATTCCAGATGAAGAAGCAGGTCTCTAACTGTCTCTTCCTGGATCGCAGGGGGTGATTCTCTTCCTGAATCATAGGCAACTTCCAGGTCAGGGAATAAAGTACCCTGAGGATAACTGAACTGACTACTAAAGACAGATGTAAAGAAGGCATTGAGAACCTCAGCCTTGTTCTTATCCTCAGTGATCACATTTCCTGCTGCATCAAGTAAAGGATGGAAATTTTCCTTGGTTCTTCTCTTGCTGTTAATATATTTGTAAAAGGATTTCTTGTTCTCTTTTACTGCAGTGTCCAATCTGAGTTCAAGATGGGCTTTTGCCTTTCTAACTTCCTCCCTGCATATCTTAGCAATTTCCTTGTAGTTGCCCCAAGTAGTCTGTCCTTTCTTCCAGAGGACATAGGCTCTCTTTTTCTCCCGGAGTCCCAATAAAAGTTCCCGGTTCATCCATGCTGGTCTTCTTCCTCTCTGGCTTGCCTTACGGGACACAGGAATGGCCTTCTCCTGTGTCTTTAAAATTTCCTTCTTGAGGAGTGTCCAGGTTTCCTGGACCCCTTTGCCCTTCAGGAGTGACTCCCAAGGGACCCCTGCAACAAGTGTCCTGAACAGGTCAAAGTCCGCCTTCCAAGATACCAGTTTTCCTAGTTACCCTTCTGACATCACCAAGGATAGAAAACTCTACAATTTCATGGTCACTCTGCCCAAGATAGTCCCCAACCTTCACATCTCCCACTAGTCCTTCTCTGTTAGTGAAGAGCAGGTCTAGTGGGGCACCTCCCCTGGTAGGCTCTTGAACCAGCCGTGTCAGGAAGCTATCTTCCACGCTCTCCAGAAACCTCCTAGACTGTTTCCTCTGTGCAGTATTATACTTCCAGCATATATCAGGGAAGTTGAAGTCTCCCATGAGAATGAGTGCTGGTGATTGCACAACTTCCGCGACCTGCTCATAGAATACCTCATACATCTCTTCATCCTGATTAGGCAGTCTGGGAGACAATGCAGTCATTGGTCCCAGCCAACATGGGTTCGTGAGGGGTAGGTCCTGCCTAACAAATTTGATTTCCTTTTACGATAAGATCACCCGTCTAGTCAACCAAGGGAAAACAGCTGATGTGATCTTTTTGGACTTCAGCGAGGCTTTCGACACAGTTTCCCATTGGATCCTACTGGACAAAATGTCCAGCATACAGCTTAACAAAAACATCATCCGATGGGTGAGCAATTGGCTGACGGGCAGGGCTGAAAGGGTTGTGGTAAATGGGGCCACATCAGGCTGGTGGATGGTCATTAGTGGGATCCCTCAAGGCTCTGTCTTAGGGCCAGTCCTCTTCAATGTCTTTATAAATGATTTGGATGTAGGACTAGAAGGTGTTTTGAGCAAATCTGCTGATGACACCAAACTTGGAGGAGTTGTAGACTCGGACGAGGGTGGAAAGAGAGATCTGGACAGGTTGGAGAACTGGGCGATCACCAACCGCATGAAGTTTAACAAAAGCACGTGCCGGATCCTGCACCTGGGACGAGGCAACCCTGGCTGTACATATAGACTGGGCTATGAGATGCTGGAGAGCAGCCCCGCAGAGAGGGATCTGGGGGTCGTGGTCAACAGCAAGTTGAATATGAGCCAGCAGTGTGCCCTGGCAGCCAGGAAGGCCAACCGTATCCTGGGGTGCATCAAGCACGGCATCGCTAGTCGGTCAAGGGAAGTGATCGTCCCGCTCTACTCTGTGCTGGTGCGGCCTCACCTCGAGTACTGTGTGCAGCTGAGGTCACTGGGCCTGTTCAGCCTGGAGAAGAGGAGGCTGAGGGGAGACCTCATCGCAGTCTACAACTTCCTCGCGAGGGGGAGTGGAGAGGCGGGTGACCTATTCTCCATAAACACCAGTGATAGGACACGCGGGAACGGGGTTAAGCTGAGGCAGGGGAAGTTTAGACTAGACATCAGGAGGAGATTCTTCACTGAGAGGGTGGTTGCGTGCTGGAACAGGCTCCCCAGTGAAGTAGTCTCTGCACCAAGACTGTCTGAATTTAAGAAGAGATTGGACTGTGCACTTAGTCACATGGTCTAAACGTTTGGGTAGACCTGTGCGGTGCGAGGAGTTGGACTTGATGATCCTTATGGGTCCCTTCCAACTCGGGATATTCTATGATTCTATGATTCTATAACAGACCCCCACCAAGATGTCACCCCTGCAGGCCTTCCCCCTGATCCTTAGCCATAGACACTCAACTTTATCATTCCCAACCCCAAGCTCTTCAACTTCAAAACACTCTCTAATATAAAGAGCCACATCACCACCCTTCCTCATCTATCCCTTTTGAAGAGCTTGTAGCTGTCCATCACAGTACTCCAGTCGTGGGAGTGATCCCAACATTTTTCAGTTACAGCAACTAGGTCGTAGTTAGTACAGTCGCGTAGTGTATCACAGTCGCTTCTAGCTCCTCTTGTTTGTTGCCCATGCTGCATACACTGGTGTAGATGCACTTCAGATGAGACATCTGCCTCACCCCCAGCTCCAGCATTGTTCCCTTAGGCTCTTCTCTAGTGAGCTCAGTTTCATCCCCAGCTCCTGTCGTAGCTAGTTTAAAGCTCTCTCGATGAGTATTGCAAGACCCTGCGCTAGTATTAGTTTCCCCCTTTGAGACAAGTGAGCTCCATCCATTGACAACAGGCCAGGGGTCAAGTAAACTGCCCCATGGTCAAAGAACCCATAGCTCCTGTCTCGACACCAGCCTCTCAGCCAATTATTCATTACCTGTGTTTTCCTAGCCTGCTCTGTGTCCTTTGCCTCACCAGAAGGCATAGAACAAAACACCACTTGTGCTCCCACTCCTTGAACTATTCGCCCTAACCCCCTGAAATATCTCTTCATAGTTTGCAGGCTTCTCTGAGTGATTTCATCACTGCCCGCCTGAACTATGAGTAATGGGTAGTAATCAGTGGGGTGAACCAGCTCTGGGAGTTTTCTGGTGATGTCCCTGACCCAGGCCCCAGGTAGGCAGCATACTTCCCCATGGCTCGGGTCTGGTCTGCAAATGGGGCCCTCCGTTCTTCTGAGAAGGGAGTCGCCTATCACAACCACCCTTCTTTCTGGACAGAGGCAGTCTGAATACGTGGAGTCAACTGCCTCGTCCTTGGTAACCTCTTTGGGGAACCTTCCTGCACCTCCCCACTTACCTCCCCTTCAATGTCCAATGCTGCAAACATATTTCTTAGGGGGACTTCGGGATGCAAAGTAGGTAGAGGAGGGGTTTGCCCACAATGCCCAGCAGGGATTCTATCCCAACCCTCCCCATCCCTCAGATCCCCCTCCTCTGCCCAACAGGGACAGGGCAGGTGGTCCACCACCAATTGTAGGTTATCTCCCTGGCACCTTTCCTTCTGGCACACCAGGGAGCTACTTCACCAGTCGATCTCCAGCTCACAGTCCCTGATGGCCCTCAGTCTCTCAACCTCCTCTTTCAGCTCTGCCACCATGCTGACCAGGTCTTCCACATGCTTGCACCTCACACAGGTGGAATACCTGCCACCCTCCCCCAGCACCAGCAGACTCTGGCACTCCCTGCAGCCAGAGACCTGTATAGCCATGGTTCTGGACAGGCCCTCTTTTTGGGTCACTACAGTCTTTTTGGGACAAGTTCTCTGCCTGGTGAAAATCATAGCAAAAACTGCTGTAACAGAGATTGCCAGTAGATAGGATGGACTCGCAAGTGAGGAGGGACAGAATTCCTATGCCCTGCTGCATGAGCTCCCACACCCACCACTGTAGCATGCTGTGGGTGGTTCTTACTTGCTGGTCGCCCCTCTCCGTGCCTGGTGAGCAGTGACGTGTCATTGCCTTCCCAGAGGTTTTTTCTAGGCAGAGGGCATGGGCATCGTCACCGTTGCTCTGGCAGCACTCGCTCCCTGTCAGCCTCTCTCGGGAGAGCTGACGGGTGCTGCCTGGTTGAGTTGCTGTCCTGGGCCACCCCTGGCAAAGCAAGGGCCCAAAATCCCCCTGTAACTCGTGGTCAGGCACTGCACTTGTGACTATGCTGGCTCTGAGGCAGCCGACCTTGACTACTGACTT
Organism: Nettapus auritus; assembly: GCA_011076525.1. Classification (NCBI taxonomy): domain Eukaryota; kingdom Metazoa; phylum Chordata; class Aves; order Anseriformes; family Anatidae; genus Nettapus; species Nettapus auritus. The sequence continues at coordinate 21,431 of MU015973.1, read as the reverse complement.
TCTTCAAGGCTTCCTTGTTTTCGTCAGCTTAAGACTACTTTTTCGCCCCTTTGAGACTATGAACCTCACTTTTAGGCTTCATAGTTCTCACCACATAGTTCTCGTCCGTTTCTGCTAATTTGAGGAAGTACTCCATATTATCCATATCTCATTTTGCTGACATTACTCAGTGAGATTTGCTGAATAAAGCACTATATGACTTTAGACAACTAGGCACACATTGCAGAAAACAACTAGAAATTACTGTTATAGCTACAACTACTATAATAATTAAAAACAGTTGTTTTATCCATCCAGAATCTGGCAACCGTGATTACAGCCAGGAAAAATCTGATCCACTACTAATGGCTGCATTCTGAGACACTTGGTGAAACAAATATGATTTCCATATTCAGTTTATATCTGTCTGAATTTGCTTCTTCTCATTTACATAGAAACAGCAGCTGCAGTTTATCACAGAACAAATGACTCCCTGGGCTGCGAGCAGTCCATCTAAGGCAAGACAGTTTTCTAAGACTATTTGGGATATTTCTTCTATTTCTGTTTATATTCAACTAAGAGCATCAGTAGTGGCATTGCTTATGATTTCTAGTGTTGCAGAAATGTTTACTATTGCCCTTTCAAGTTCTATTATTCCCAATGAAAGGATTAATGCCCTCCACAAAGCATGAAACCAGGTATTCCTGTTTGAAAGGGGATTATAAATGCCTTGATTCTCCTGAGGCGTCATAAAGATGGCCTGTGATATTGGCCAACCCCTTATGTTGGAGTGTTTATGGAGGCTAATGTTTGGAACTACAGCTCCTAGGGCACAAGTCCCGTACCATCCAAGAGGAAGTGTTTTACATGCTTGTGGACCACATAGCCAATATACTCCTCCCGGGGATATCCACCAATGGAGGCCAATAGGTCCACTTCTGTTTTCATAATGTTTTTATGATAGTGTAATTGGTAGTTTCAACTGTAACGGTTATTTTACATTATCCAGTTAGATTCCAAGAACCTACATACAATCCCTGGGCCACATTCTCCTTACTCGCACAAACCTGTATTCACTGTATTTTTTTTTTATTTTTATTTTTTACTGGCAGTATTGGGGTGTTTAAGCTAGACTGGCATTCATGGATTAGTCCATAAGATAGGAACTTGTCTATCAGAAGCTCCAGCCCTTTCCTTGCTGTAAGGTTAATTGAATATTATGGCACTCATACAGGTACAGCTCCCCGTTTTAACTCAATCCAAACTGGAAATGCGTATTTTGCTCTCCCTGGCTGTTTTCCTGCCCACACAAGAGGAACCACTGCATTTAACACCTCTTCTCGGATCTGCTGCCTTTCCTCTGCCTTTGGTTCTGTCAATAAAAAAATTGTGCCTTCCATGCATTCTCAGATGGAATTTTAACTGTTATCCCATTCATGGAGAAGGTTACCTGTGCATGCAGTTTGCACAGCAGATCTCTTCCCAACAAAGGGAGAGGACATTCAGGCATATATAAGAACTGGTGTGTCAAAACCTTCCCTCCGATTTCACAATCCATAGGCTGTAAAAAGGGTCTTAAAGTCCATTTCCCAGTCGCTCCTACAGTTGGAATTTTAGTTTTATTAAGGGTCCTTTGCAGTCTGTTACTACCGAATCAGTTGCTCTGCTATCTAAAAGGAAATCAATTATTTCCCCCGCCCAGCTTCACTGAAACCAGGGGATCTGTCAGGGAAACAGGAAATTCATCTCTCAGTCCCCTTCAGTCTGAGTCCTCCAGCATAGCTGAATTCTGCTCTCATTTCTTCAAATCTGTATTTAAAACACTTCTCATTTTCTAAGCCCCACAAACAAATGGAAATACAAAACGATTAAAAAGTTGTCTTTTAGATATTCAATTTAAATCAGCAGGTTTATCAAAGATTATTTGAGGAGGGAAAATGAGTGTTTTTCTCTTGGGCAAACATTCCTGTGATAACTCCAGCATTCTTTACTATAGTTACTTGTCTTTACATCAGCACAACACAAAACGAATTCATCAGAATTTATTTCTCATTGCTTAAGTCATAATAAAATAGATGATCAAACAATTGTTTCACTTCTTGATCAGAAATAAAAATTATTTAACTATTCCTTCAGAAATTTTTTCCAAGCCTCTTCAGTTATCCCTGCCTGGTACTGCTGGCAAACTGAACAATGTACTAATGTCGTCCCAAATTACAGGAAACAAGAAGTAGGAAAGAAAGAATGAGGAAACGACCAGAAGGGAACCACCCCGCCGTAACCTTTATACATATTAAGGGTCATTGACATATTAAAAAACACTCCAACCGATACAGAAATGAGACAACAGCTACATCGCCACAAATCCAGAATATTTTGATCCTGTAATTTACATGCCCAGTAGAGATAAATTTGGATGGTGTTGTGGTTTAATCTGGATGGTAGCTAATCACCACACAGCTGTTGGCTCACCTTCTCCTCTCCCTCTCTGGGATGGGGGAGAGAATTAGAAAAAACGAAGCCTGTGGGTTGAGATAGAGACAGTTAATTAGGACAGAAAAATAAGGAAAATAATAATAACTATAATGATAATAGTACTGCTAATAATGTGTACAAACAAGTGACACACAATGCAATTGCTCACCACCCGCTGACCGATGCCTAGCCTATGCCTGAACAGCTGGTCCCACCACGCTGGCCAGCCAAACCATATTATTTGTTCATCATGACATCATATGGTATAGAATACGCCTTTGGTCAGTTTGGGTCAGCTGTCCTGGGTCTGTCCCTTCCCAATTCCTGCTGCACCCTCAACCTCCTCACAGGCAGGGCAGTATGAGAAGCTGAAAAGTCCTTGGCTTAGTGTAAGCACTGCTATGCAACAATGTCCTCGTTTCAGTTAGGATAAAGTTAATTTTCCTCCTAGTAGCTGGTAGGGTGCTATGTTTTGGATTAGGATGAAAAGAGTGTAGATAACATGCTGATGTTTTAATTGTTGCAGAGCAGTGCTTACACCAAGCCAAGGACTTTTCAGCTTATAATGCTGTCCTGCCAGCGGGCAACCTAGGGGTACAGCAGGACCTGGGAGGGGACAGAAGCAGGACAGCTGACCCAAACTGGCCAAAGGAGTATTCCATACCATCTGACGTCATGCTGAACAATATATAGGGGTGGCTAGCCAGGGTGGTAGGGACAGCTGCTCGGGGATAGGCTGGGCATTGGTCAGCAGGTGGTGACCAATTGCGTTGTGCATCACTTGTTTTGTACTCATTATTATTAGTAGTACTATTAACATCATCATCATCATTATTATTATTATTATTATTATTATTGTATTTTCTGTCTTAATAAACTGTCTTTATCTGAACTCACAGTCTTCATTTTCCCATTTCTCTCCCCCATCCCGGAGATGGAGGGGGGAGGGTGAGCGAATGGCTGTGTGGTGCTTAGCTGCAGGTGGGGTTAAACCACAACAAACAAATAAATATCAGTGTAATATCAACATTATTCTCATTCTAAATCCCAAACACAGCACTGCACCAGCTATTAGGAGGAAAATTAACTCTATCCTAGCTGAAACCAGGACAATATGTCTTTACTAATACAATATGTATTTACTAATCCTCTTTATTCCATACCATTTATGTAATGCTTAGGTCCCCCACTTCCCAATACATTCCAGTTAGTCACCAACTTCGTATATGTGTATGAAATGTCCACTGAGTTTGTGTAGTCTGTGATTAACCTCAAGCTCCATCTGTCAAGGCAGTCTTTCAGGTCAGAAAAGATGGTGTTGGATCACTGCACGTTCAAGCTCGTTCTGGTTACATTACACATCAGTGCTTGTCCATTTCTATCAAAATTCATTCCTTATTATCTGTGTGGCTGTAACTGTGATACTATTAATAGGACAATGGCATATAGCAAGCATGGCAGTGATGACAAACAGTATTATATAATGATTAACATAACACAATTCAACTCATGAGCTATTCTCACACAGTATGAAATCCCCTTGAGGTACACACTGGACCTCCCCATTCTTTTGCATTACCCACCAAGTGCATCCAGGTCCCTGAGCAAAAGCAATCCCGCGAATGGGTTTGCCTTTTCCTTAGGCAGGAGTAGCCCAGACTGCCTTTCCCAGCATGTTTCTTACATTTACTACAGAAAATTTGTCTCCTTCTACAGTATGTAACAGATTTGATTGGGCAGGTCCAGCTCGGTTGGCAGATCCCCTAGTCTTGACTAACCAGGTGGCCTTTGCCAAATGTGTGTCCCAATTTTTGAATGTCCCAGCACCCATTGCCTTCAGTGTAGTCTTTAACAGTCCATTATATCGCTCAACTTTCCCGGAGGCTGGTGCATGATAGGGAATGTGAAACACCCACTCCATACCATGTTCTTTGGCCCAAGTGTCTATAAGGTTGTTTCGGAAATGAGTCCCATTGTCTGACTCAATTCTTTCTGGGATGCCATGTTGCCATAGACTTGTTTTTCTAGGCCTAGGGTAGTGTTCCGGGCGGTGGCATGGGGCACAGGATATGTTTCCAGCCATCCGGTGGTTGCTTCCACCATTGTAAGTACGTGGCACTGGCCATTGCGGGTTTGAGGGCGTGTGATGTAATCCATCTGCCAGGCCTCTCCATATTTAGATTTCAGCCATCATCCTCCATACCAAAGAGGCTTTGATCGTTTGGCTTGCTTGATTGCAGCACATGTTTCACAATCATGAATAACCTGTGCTATAGCATCCATGGTCAGGTCCACCCCTCGATCACGAGCCCATCTGTATGTTGCATCTCTGCCTTGATGGCCTGAGGTGTCATGGGCCCATCGGGCTATAAATAATTCACCTTTATGTTGCCAGTCCAGGTCCACCTGAGCCACTTCGATCTTAGCAGCCTGATCCACCTGCTGGTTGTTTTGATGTTCTTCAGTAGCCCGATTCTTGGGCACATGAGCATCTACATGGTGTACTTTTACCACCAGGTTCTCTACACAGGCAGCAATATCTTGGCACAGTGCAGCAGCCCAGATGGGTTTGCCCCTGTGCTGCCAGTTGCTCTGCTTCCATTGCAGAAACCACCCACACAGGGCATTTGCTGCCATCCATGAATCACTATAGATAGAGAACTGGCCATTTTTCTCGTTCAGCAATATCTAAAGCCAGCTGGATGGCTTTCACTTCTGCAAACTGACTTGATTCACCTTCTCCCTCAGTAGCTTCTGCAACTTGTCGTGTAGGACTCCATACAGCAGCCTTCCATCTCCGATGCTTTCCCACAATATGACAGGACCTATCAGTGAAAAGGGCATATTGCTTCTCGTTTTCGCTTGTAATACAGTGGGGCTTCTTCAACACGGGTCACCTCCTCCTCTGCTGATATCCCAAAATATTTGCCTTCTGGTTATTCCAGAATAACTTCCAGGATCCCTGGGCAACTGGGGATTCCTATTCGAGCCCGCTGAGTAATCAGTGCAACCCACTTGCTCCATGTAGCATCAGTTGCATGATGTGTAGAGGGGACCCTTCCTTTGAACATCCAGCCCAGTACTGGCAGTCGGGGTGCCAGGAGGAGCTGTGCTTCAGCAACGACCACTTCCGAAGCAGATTGAACTGAACTCCTTCATATGCTGCCAATATCTCTTTTTTGGTTGGAGTGTAGCGGGCCTCAGATCCTCTGTATCCCCGACTCCAAAACCCTAGGGGTCGACCTCGAGTTTCCCCAGTTTTCTTCTGCCAGAGGCTCCAGGTGGGGCCATTCTCCCCGGCTGCGGTGTAGAGCACATTCATTACATCTGGTCCTGTTCGGACTGGCCCAAGGGCTATTGCATGAACTATTTCCGGCTTAATTTGTTCAAAGGCTTGTCGTTGCTCAGGGCCCCATTCAAAATCGTTCTTCTTACGGGTTACTTGGTAGAGTGGGTTTACAATCAGACTGTAATTTGGAATGTGCATTCTCCAAAACCCCACGACACCTAGGAAAGTTTGTGTTTCTTTTTTGCTAGTTGGTGGAGATATAGCTGTTATTTTGTTGATCACATCCATTGGGATTTGACGACGTCCATCCTGCCATTTTATTCCTAAAAACTGGATCTCACGTGCAGGTCCTTTAACTTTTTTTTTCTTTTATGGCAAAACCGGCCTTCAGAAGGATTTGGACTATTTTCTTCCCTTTTTCGAAAACTTCCTCTGCTGTGTCACCCCACGTGATTGTCCTGGTTTCAGTTAGGACAGTTTTCCTCCTAGTAGCTGGTGGAGTGCTGTGTTTTGGATTAGGGTGAGAAGAATGCTGATAACATGCCGATGTTTTGGTTGTTGCAGAGCAGTGCTTGTACCAAGCCAAGGACTTTTCAGCTCCTCGCTCTGTCCTGCCAGCGGGCAGGCTGGGGGTGCAGCAAGAGCTGGGAGGGGACAGACCCAGGACAGCTGACCCAAACTGGCCAAAGGAATATTCCATACCATCTGACGTCATGCTAAACAATATATAGGGGTGGCTAGCCAGGATGTGGGGGGCGGCTGCTTGGGATAGACTGGGCATCGGTCAGCGGGCTGTGAGCAATTGCATTGTGAATCACTTGTTTCATACACACTATTATTATTATTATTATTATTATTATTTCCTATCTTAATAAACTGTCTCTATCTCAACTCTCGTTTCACTTTTCCGTTTCTCTCCCCCATCCCAGAGAGGGAGGGGGGAGGGTGAGCGAAC
>MU015973.1:0-14333 GCA_011076525.1 Nettapus auritus | reverse complement strand
CGTTTCTCTCCCCCATCCCAGAGAGGGAGGGGGGAGGGTGAGCGAACAGCTGTGTGGTGTTTATCTGCCGGCCACGTTAAACCACAACAGTGATGATGTCATCAATGTACTGCAGGTATTGAGGAGCTTCCCCCCGTTCCAGCACAGGCTGGATCAGTCCATGGCAAATGGTAGGGCTGTGTTTCCACCCCTGCGGCAGCAGATTCCAGGTGTATTGGATACCCCTCCAAGTGAAAGCAAACTGTGTCCTGCACTTTGCTGCCAGAGGGATGGAGAAAAATGCATTAGCGATATCAATTGTCGTATACCACTTGGCTGCTTTTCATTCCAGGTCATACTGAAGTTCTAGCATGTGGGGTACTGCAGCACTCAGTGGTGGCGTGATTTCATTCAGGCCATGATAGTCCACCATTATCCTTCACTCTTCATTAGACTTTTGCACTGGCCATATGGGACTATTAAAAGGTGAATGAGTCTTGCTGATCACTCCTTGGCTCTCCAGTTGAGGAATTAGCTTATGGATGGGAACCAGAGAGTGTCGGTTGGTGCGATATTGTCGCCGGTGCACAGTTGTGGTAGCAATTGGCACCTGCTGTTCTTCAAGCCCCTTTGCTGTTCTCAGGAAGCCCACAACAGAAGGGTCCTCCGAGAGACCAGGCAAGGTAGACATTTGTTTGAAGTTCTTGGTCTCTAAAGGAGCTATGCCAAAAGCCCACCGGTATCCTTTTGGATCCTTGAAATATCCTGTCCTGAGACAGTCTATGCCGAGGTTGCATGGAGTATCTGGGCCAGTCACAATAAGGTGCTTTGCCACTCATTCCCAGTTAGACTCACTTCAGCTTCCAATACAGTTAACTTCTGGGATCCCTCTGTGTCTTGGTACCAGCTGCTAGGCTGGGCATTAGTCAGTGGGTGGTGAGCAATTGCATTGTGCATCACTTGTTTGTTCACACTATTAGTAGTACTATTATTTTTTTCCTTTCTTTTCTGTCCTAATAAACTGTCTTTATCTCATCCCAGAGGCTTTCATTTCTTTCTAATTCTCTCCCCCATCCCAGAGAGGGAGGGGGGAGGGTGAGTGAAAGGCTGTGTGGTGCTTAGCTGCCAGCCAGGTCTAACCACAACAATGCCCCATCCTTGGAGGTGTTCAAGACCAGGTTAGATGAGGCCCTGAGCAAAGTGATCTAGTGGGTGGCGTCCTTGCCTATGGCAGGGGATTTGTAGCTAGATTATCTTTGAGGTCCCTTCCAATCAGGGCCATTCTATGATTCTACAACTGAATGCAAGCAAATTTGAAAGGAAATATTATTCTTGCTGGTCAATTTAGTCAATTTTACTTATGACCCCATCAACAATAAGGCCATAGCTTTTGTCTTAACAATATGCAATGCTTTGGTATATACCATATACGCAATCATTGTGCTAGGATTAAATCACAATGGGACTGTCCTCTGTCCATTAGAACACAGACTGTGGGCTCTGAAACAAATGGCAAACAACTGATGTGAATGCATTCACTGATAGAGAACAACAAAGTTTCATTTGTGAAAGTAGCACTCTTAAAGCTCAAGACACCTGCTTTGACATGGAAAAAATGTTTGTCCTTTTGAAATACAGTCTGGCAAGACTCCTGGAACTGTAGATATATATATATAGGAGAAGGACGTGTATGTATGGAAACGTGCGAATTCTTGCTAATAGATATTACTCATAGTATAACCAATCACTCTAATCTGTGTGTGTAACTTTTCCATGATTATTGGTTGCGATTTTAATCTCTCTGCACCTATAATTACTCATGAAGGCCATCCGATCAAGGGGAGCCTGTTGATGAGGCCTTCTTGCTTCAACTACAAGAAGCATCGTGCTTGCACACTCTCATCCTGATGGGGGACTTCAACTACCCAGATGTCTGCTGGGAAAAATACACAGCAGGCTGTAAGCAATCCAGGAGATTCCTAGAGTGCGTTGTGGACATCTTCCTGGTTCAGGTATTAGACAAACCAACCAGAGAAGAAGTATTACTGGACCATGTGCTCACCAATGCGGAAGAGCTCATTAAAGAGGCCAAGACTGGAGGCAGTCTGGGCTGCAGTGACCACGCCCTGGTTGAGTTGTGATCTCGAGGAATATGGGCCTGGCAAAGAGCAAAATCAGGACCCTGAACTTCCAAAGAGTGAACTTCCAGCTATTTAAAGACCTGGTAGATGAGATCCCCTGGAACACTGTCCTTAGGAACAAAGGAGCTGAACAGAGCTGGCAACTCTTTAAGGATGTTTTCCTTAGTGCACAAGACCTCGTCACCCTCCTGTGTAAAAAAGCGGGCAGGAAGGGCAGAAAACCAGGATGGCTGTGCAAGGACCTGCTGGTCAAACTGAGGTGCAAGAGGGAAATGAACAGGAAGTGGAAGCAGGGACATATGGCCTGGGAAGAGTACAGGGATACAGTCCGGATGTGCAGGGATGGGATGAAGAAAGCCAAGGCAAGGATGGAATTGAGCTTGGCAAGGGATGCAAAGAATAACAAGAAGTGATTCTATAGATACATTGTCCAGAAAAGAAAGGTCAAGGAGAGTGGACCCCTCTGATGGATGAGAAGGGAGAACTTGTAACGACAGACATGGAGAAAGCTGAGGTACTCAACAACTTCTTGGCCTCAGTATTCACTGATAGTGAGGCTTCCCATGTCTCTCATTTCCCTAAACCCATAGATGGAGGCTGGGGGAGCAAAGTCCCACCCACAGTAAGTGAAGAGCAAATTTGAGACCACCTGATGAAACTAAACAAGTACAAGTCTATGGGGCCTGATGACATGCATCCCAGGGTCCTGAAGGAATTGGCTGATATAGCTGCCAAGCCTCTTTCCATCATATTTGAAAAGTCCTGGCAGTCAGGTGAAGTCCCTGGTGACTGGAAAAAGGGAAACATCACTCCCATTTTAAAAAAGGGTAGAAGGGAGGACTCGGGGAACTACACATCGGTGAGACTCACCTCTGTGGCTGGGAAAGATCATGGAACAGATCCTCCTGGAAGCAATGACAAGGTAAAAGCTAGACAAGGAGGTGATCCAGGACAGCCAGCATGGCTTCACCAAGGGCAAATCATGCCTGACTAATCTGGTAGCTTTCTACAATGGAGTGACTACATCACTTGACAAAGGAAGACCAACTGATGTCATCTATTTGGACTTCTGCAAGGTTTTTGACATTGTCCCACATGACATCCTGATTTCTAAATTGGAGAGAGATGTATTTGAAGGGTGGACTATCCGGTGGATAAGGAATTGGCTTCATGGCCGCACCCAGAGAGAAGAGGTCAATGGCTCTATGTCCAGGTGGAGGCCAGTGATGAGTGGTGTACCTCAGGGGTCTGTTCTGGGACCAGTACTGTTTAATATCTGTATCAATGACATAGACAGTGGGATTGAGTGCACCCTCAGCAAGCTTGCAGATGACACCAAGTTGAGTGGTGCGGTTGATACAGTAGAAGAAAGAGATGCCATTCAAAGAGACCTGGACGGGCTTGAGAAGTGGGCCCACATGAACTGCATGGGGTTCAACAAGGCCAAGTGCAAGGTGCTGCACCTGGCTTGGGGCAATCCCAGACATGAGTACAGACTGGGAGAAGAACTCATTGAGACCTGCAGAGAAGGACTTGGGAGTTCTGGTAGACGAAAAGCTCGACATGAACCAGCAGTGTGTGCTTGCAGCCCGGAAGGCCAACAACATCCTGGGCTACATTAAAATAAGAGTGGCCAGCGAGTCAAGGGAGGTGATTGTCCCCCTCTACTCTGCCCTTGTGAGGCCCCACCTGGAGTACTACGTCCAGGTCTGGGGTCCCTAGTACAAGAAGGATGTTGATCTGTTAGAGTGGGTCCAGAGGAGGGCCACAAAGATGATCAGAGGGCTGGAGCACCTCTCCTAGGAAGAAAGGCTCAGAAATCTGGGACTGTTCAGCCTGAAGAAGAGAATCATAGAATATCCCGAGTTGGAAGGGACCCATAAGGATCATCAAGTCCAACTCCTCGCACCGCACAGGTCTACCCAAACGTTTAGACCATGTGACTAAGTGCACAGTCCAATCTCTTCTTAAATTCAGACAGTCTTGGTGCAGAGACTACTTCACTGGGGAGCCTGTTCCAGCACGCAACCACCCTCTCAGTGAAGAATCTCCTCCTGATGTCTAGTCTAAACTTCCCCTGCCTCAGCTTAACCCCGTTCCCGCGTGTCCTATCACTGGTGTTTATGGAGAATAGGTCACCCGCCTCTCCACTCCCCCTCGCGAGGAAGTTGTAGACTGCGATGAGGTCTCCCCTCAGCCTCCTCTTCTCCAGGCTGAACAGGCCCAGTGACCTCAGCTGCACACAGTACTCGAGGTGAGGCCGCACCAGCACAGAGTAGAGCGGGACGATCACTTCCCTTGACCGACTAGCGATGCCGTGCTTGATGCACCCCAGGATACGGTTGGCCTTCCTGGCTGCCAGGGCACACTGCTGGCTCATATTCAACTTGCTGTTGACCACGACCCCCAGATCCCTCTCTGCGGGGCTGCTCTCCAGCATCTCATAGCCCAGTCTATATGTACAGCCAGGGTTGCCTCGTCCCAGGTGCAGGATCCGGCACGTGCTTTTGTTAAACTTCATGCGGTTGGTGATCGCCCAGTTCTCCAACCTGTCCAGATCTCTCTTTCCACCCTCGTCTGAGTCTACAACTCCTCCAAGTTTGGTGTCATCAGCAGATTTGCTCAAAACACCTTCTAGTCCTACATCCAAATCATTTATAAAGACATTGAAGAGGACTGGCCCTAAGACAGAGCCTTGAGGGATCCCACTAATGACCATCCACCAGCCTGATGTGGCCCCATTTACCACAACCCTTTCAGCCCTGCCCGTCAGCCAATTGCTCACCCATCGGATGATGTTTTTGTTAAGCTGTATGCTGGACATTTTGTCCAGTAGGATCCAATGGGAAACTGTGTCGAAAGCCTCGCTGAAGTCCAAAAAGATCACATCAGCTGTTTTCCCTTGGTTGACTAGACGGGTGATCTTATCGTAAAAGGAAATCAAATTTGTTAGGCAGGACCTACCCCTCGTGAACCCATGTTGGCTGGGACCAATGATTGCATTGTCCCCCAGGTGCACTTCAAAAGCTTCAAGAATCATCTTCTCCATAATTTTACCAGGCACTGACGTGAGACTGACAGGCCTATAATTGCCAAGGTCTTCTTTCTTACCCTTCTTGAAAATTGGCACAACATTTGCCAGCTTCCAGTCTACCGGGACCTCTCCAGATTCCCAAGATCATTGAAAAATAATTGAGAGAGGTCCCGCGATGACGTCAGCCAGCTCTCTAAGCAACCTGGGATGAATCCCATCTGGACCCATGGACTTGTATGGATCCAGGTGGAGCAGCAAATCCCGCACACGTTCAGGGTCGGTTGGGAGTTTGTTATTCCCACCATCAAGGTCCTCCAGCACAGGGCACCCAGGGTCCCAAAGCCCATCATCAGCGTTGAAGACAGAGGCGAAGAAGGCATTAAACGTTTCTGCTTTGTCTACGTCATTGTCTGTGAGTTGACCTTCCATCAAGCAGCGGACCTAAGTTTTCTTTGGTTCTCCTTTTTCTGTTTACATATCTGAAAAAAAAACTTTTTTACTGTCTCCCACAGACATGGCCAGCTTCAACTCTAGTTGGGCTTTGGCCACACGAATTTTCTCCCTACAAACATGAACAGCATTCTTGTATTCCTTCCTCGTCACCCGACCTTCCTTCCAGCAGCCGTACACTTTCTTTTTTCGCCCAAGCTCCAGTAGAAGATCCCTGGTCAGCCAGGCCGGCCTCCTGCCCCACCTGCCTGACTTTCGATATTTTGGAATTGCCCTATCTTGTGCTTTTAGGAGGCAGTGCTTAAAGACTGACCAGCACTGATGGACACCAATGCCTTCAAATGTAGTTTCCCAGGGGACCTTGCCGACTAGTTCCCTGAGCAGCCTGAAGTCCGCTCTCCCCATATCCAGGGCTGAAGTTTTGGTGGCAGTTTTCCTTCTGTCACCATAAATTTTAAATTCAACCACCTCATGGTCACTATGACCGAGACAGCCGCCAATTGCCACGTCTCCCACAAGACCCTCTCTGTTCTCCAGCAACAGATCTAGGAGGGCACCTGTGGGAAAAGAATTTGCAGGTGGCTTCGCGCTGTTTCACACGTCCCTGAATTAGAGATAATGAGGAAAACGCTTACTTTTTATAACAATATACAGGTTGAGGACAAGCCTCTATATCACTGGTATCCAGTCCAAGGACAAACGGTATTTACAGATGGGTCAGGGAAAACGGGAAAAGCGGTAGTCACGTGGGAACAAGGAGGCCACTGGCAATGTGTGATAGAAACAATACAGGGCTCCCCTCAGATAGTAGAATTACATGCACTTGTGATAGCATTCAAGCAATGGGACCAGGTTCCACTAAATATCGTATCTGATTCATATTATGCAGTAGGAGTAGCACAACGAATTGAAAGATCTCAGATCAAACAAATCGAGAACGAGGCACTATTCTTGAAATTTAAAGAGTTACTATTTCTTGTAGAGCACCGTACTCACCCCTATTGTGTGATCCACATTAGAAGTCATACGACGCTCCCGGGGTTCCTTATGGAAGGGAATGCCCGGGCTGATCATTTGACCAACATTGCATTGCGAGTCCCAGTGCCAAACACATTGTCCCAGGCTCGTTTATCACATCAATTCTTCCACCAGGCAGCAAAAGCATTGTCAAAACAGTTTGCCATCCCCATACGAGATGCTAAGCTCATAGTACAGACCTGCCTGGACTGTCAACAACGATCAGGCCCACTGACTACAGTTAATCCTAGGGGTCTCTCTTCTCTTCAGCTTTGGCAAACTGACGTTACTCACATTCCCGAGTTCGGGAGGCAGAAATATGTTCACGTGTCCATAGATTCTTTCTTGCACGCACTCTGGGCCACTGCGATGACGGGCGAAACAAGCCGTCATGTACAAGCACATTTCTGTGCAGCCTTCGCCGCCCTTGGAATCCCAAAAGAAATAAAAACAGATAATACCCCAGCCTATGTCAGTCGCTCTACGCAGGGTTTTTCCAATACATGGGGTATCGCTCACAAGACAGGTATCCCACACTCGCCCACGGGACAAGCAATAGTAGAACGTGCTCACCGCACATTAAAGGACTTATTGGAAAAACAAAAAAAGGGGGAGACACAGGAGACCCCGCAGAATAGATTACACAAAGTGGTGTATGTCATGAATCATTTGACACTGCCTTTTCAACATGAAGAAATACCACCTATAGTCAAGCACTTTAAATCAATGGAATCAGGACTAACGTCCATCCCAACAGGAAAAGCGATGGTGTGGTGGTTTTACTCGGGTGGGCAGCCGAGTTCCACCACAACCGCTTTCTCACTTCCCCTCCTCAAAGAGGAGCGAGGAGAAAATACGATGAAAGGGGCTCAAGGGTTGAGATAAGGACTAGGAGATTGCACAATAATTATCGTGACGGGCAAAACAGACTCAGCATAGAGAGAAAGTAAGATTTATTGCTTATTACTAACAAGCTAGAGAAGTGAGAAACAAAGGAAAGAAACCAAAAGCACCTTCCCCCCCATCCACCCTCTTCCACCTCCTCCCCCCCCGAGCGGCGCAGGGGAACCGGGGAATGGGAGCTATGGCCAGTCTACAGCACTTCTTCTCTGCCGCTCCTTCTCGGTCACTCTTGTCCCCTGTGCTGTGGGGTCCCACCCACGGGATGCAGTCCTTGCCGAACTGATCCAGCGTGGGCTGTCCACAGGCAGCAGCTCTTCAAGAACTGCTCCATATATGGGTCCGTACCACGGGGTCCATCCTTCGGGAGCAAACTGCTCCAACCTGGGTCCCCCACGGGCAGCAGCTCCTGCCGGGTCACCTGCTCCTGCCTGGTCTCCTCTCCACGGGCTGCAGGTCCGGCCCGGAATCTGCTCCGGCAGGGGTCTTCCACAGGCCACAGTCTCCTTCGGGGCACAGGCTCCACCGTGGTCTCCTCCACGGGCTGCAGCGTGGAACCCTGCTCCACCGTGGTACTCCATGGGCTGCAGGGGGACATCCTGCTTCACCATGGTCCTCACCACAGGCCGCAGGGGACTTCTGCTCCGGCGCCTGGAGCACCTCTCCCCCTCCTTCTTCACTGACCTTGGCGCCTGCAAGGCTGTTTCTCACTCCTCTCACCCTCCCAGCTGCTGAGTGGCGCAGCAGTTTTTTTCCCTGTCTTAAATATGCTCTCACAGAGGCGCAAAACAACATCGCTTATTGGCTCAGCTCTGGTCAGCAGTGGGGCCCTTACCAAACATGGGGCAGCTTCTAGATCCTTCTCACAGAAGCCACCCCTACGGCCCCCCTCCTACCAAAACCTTGCCACGTAAACCCACTACAGATGGTTATGATGAAAAATCTGGTTACCGGGGGGTGGGAAGGACCATATCCCTTAATAACCTGGGAGTGAGGGTATGCTTGTGTTTCCACAGGTCAAGGACCACAATGGGTGCCGGCTCGCGGCATGCGACCCTGGTTGGGATCATCATCCTCGTCCGCCTCTGCAGCTTTGGTGCCCCCTGGGTCTCAATCCAGCCCAGACGGAACATCTGGGTCACCCTCGCCAACATGACCGGACAAAACCATATGTGTCTGTCTATGGCCAGCGCAGGAAATCCGTTCACGACCTGCCTAGTTGGGATTCCGCTAGAAGATAAGGATCTGACAAATTTGGTTAACAGCACATCGATAAGGCCACATCTTGTGGGGGGGGTGGAACCTCTCACATACAGGAAATGCCTCCAGGGAGGCAATGAACAACTGGGATGGCTGGGTGGTCCATTTACCTATAGCCCCATTAGAGCTGCAGGAGCTAGATATCTTGGGGAGTGTCAATGTGCTTGCCTGCTTAAGGTTCAATTATACTGGAAAAAATATCATTGCGATTAACATCACGGCCGGCCTATCTGTGTACCGGAATGAATCTAAATGGTGCAATTATACCACTCCTAACATATCTAGGTCCTCAAATGCGCCACTGGCCTTGCCAGCCGGGGTGTTCCTTACCTGTGGTGACCAGGCCAGGCAGGGTGTCCCCTCACATTTTGCAGGAGGACCTTGCACTTTGGGACGTTTAACTTTATTGACACCTAATACATCTATGATTTTGAATATCACAAAGCTCCACAGGAGGACAAGGCAAGCGGTCAATCACTATCAGAAAGACTGCAAGGACAATCTTTCTGGCAGGCTGATAAAGTCATCATAGCCTCTATCCTCACACCTGGCGTGGCGGCTGCCCAGGCTCTGACAACACTCAATAAATTAGGATGTTGGCTTGCCAAACAAAGTAATGCCACGTCTGCTGCGCTAGGTGCTCTCTTGGCAGATACTGATTCTATTAGACACACTACTTTGCAAAACAGGGCCGCTATCGACTTCTTGTTATTAGCTCAAGGCCATGGGTGTGAGGAATTTGAGGGTATGTGTTGCATGAATCCGAGCGACAACTCCCAGGCAGTGTTTCAACAGCTGAAAAGGTTGAATGAACTATCTAATAAGCTAACAACAAGTTCACTGGGATTAGATTCGTGGTTAAAGGGGCTAGGAATAACTGGATGGTTGACAGAGCTGATTAAGGGGGCACTTATCCTGATTATCGCATTTGTCGCAATCCTAGCAGTCATACCGTGCCTATTGCAATGCCTGCAAAAAATGATTGGCCGTGCAATATGCACAGTATGGTTAGTGGAAACAAAAAAAAGGGGAAACTGTGGATGACCCGTTTGGTGATAATCTGGAGCTGATTAATACAGCGATACACTAAAGATCGGGAGGGAGGCAGCTCGGGTAGGCCAAGCAGGATGATGGGAGGAGGTTCCTGGAGCTGGTGAAGCCAATGAAACGACCCATCTACAACATGTCTGGTGGGAAAAACTGGCAGATAAAAGAGACTGAACTGTCTACTTGCCGCGAGCGCCCCTAGAGCCACAGGAATTAGATATCCTGGGAAGTGTAACTGCCACAGCATGTGATTTTCAATTACACGGGCAAGAACCAAACCATGAAACAAATCGTCAATGCCACACTTGCTCCTTATAGTGATGCATCTCTTGGTTGTAATTATGCAAACTAGAATAGCATCATTCCTTGTGCCAGGAGCCGCTCTGCTCAGCTGTGGGATCGACTGTGGAGCGGACGCCCCTAGGTGAACCCCGAGCATTTTCCTCGGAGGGGTCTCCACTCTCAGCCGCTCACCATGGGAGTAGGCAAGGACCTCCTGAAGCCGCAGACAAATTATTTTGAGTGATATTTTCTTGTGGCATGAATGAGAAGTGCAAGAGGCCTCTTTGCATGATTGTGTGATTGTGTTTGTGCGAATGAGAAACAGCATCGCTGTGAAGCAACATCCCTAGCGCTTAGTGGCTTGTTGACTGATGTAGATTCTAGTAGGCACGCTATTTTACAATTGTAATTCTGCATGTGATTTTCACCCTGTCGCTTATTGTACCGTGCTTATTGCAATGTCTGTGATGATTGATAGAAAATCTATAGAAAGCGTTTGGTTGGTTGAAAATAAAAAAGGGGGAATTGTAGGAAAAGATTTTGCAGGTGGCTTCGCGCTGTTTCACACGTCCCTGAATTAGAGATAATGAGGAAGCAAGCGGCAAAAAACAAAAACTTGAGCAAGGTTGAGATAAAGAAAATTGGCTACAGTGCTAAGGATGAGCTTTGGGTGGTGGCCAATTGCTGGCTGGCTCTAGGTCCGTGTCTGAGGGTCTCTAACAAATTGTATGACAGATTCGGGCGTGTGGACAGTATGTGGGGCTACGGGGAAAGTATATGTAGGAGTGAAAAATAGCAATAAAGGCCTTCTGTTCAAGAGCCATCCGGAGTCCATGTCTTGCATCTCTTCACTGTCCCTTTCAGAAGGGAGTCCCCCATGACAATAACCCTTCTTTCCTTTTTGACAGATGATGTAGCAATGCGAGGGGTAGGTTGCCTTGCCTTAGGCACCCTCTCCAACTGGGACGGAGTTTCATCTACTTTGTTGTTCTGACTGTCGTGTTCTAGACCCTCATACCTGTTATATAAGGGTATATGGGAAGGAGAGGTGGGCAGGGACAGGGCTCACCTACCACCTTGAACAGGAAGCTGCCTCCATTCCCCCCCTTGGCTTAGCTCATCTCCTGCTGCCTGGCAGGAAGAGGGAACTTTTGTCTGCTGCATAGCAGGAGACACTTGTGCTGTGGCAGGCTCGTGAGTCTGTCTCAGAGAGGGTAGAGAACACCTCCACCAGTCGATTTCCCTCTCTGACTCCCTGATGCTCCTCAGCCTGCTCACCTCCTTCCGAAGCTCCGCTACCTGGCTGAGCAGCTCTTCAGTCTGGGCACACCTCCCACAGGCATACCCCTCGCTGCTGCTGTCGGATACCGACAGCAGACTTGGGCACACCCTGCAGCCCAAGACCTGGACGGCTGCATGTTTCCCCGAGCCCTCCGTCTGAGTAGCCACATCGGTGACTGGCTGGAGAAGCCGCGAGAGATGCAGAGGCCATGGCTTTCTGCCTGGTTGATACCATGGCCAGGTTCCTCGCGAGCAGGTTAGAAGTACCGAAGGGAAAGACCGCAGAAAAGTAGTGCTGAGGAGCCCTCCCTGCTCGCCCTGCCTTCTTGCCCTGCTTGCGCGAACTGCCGTGCAAACTGCTGCGCCCCGCCCTTCTGACACGCCCCACCCTGTTTGCCCATCCTGGTCGCCCGCCCTCCTGGTTGCCGCTCTCCTGGTCGCCCGCGCTCCCTAGTGGCTGCTTTTGAACGGCCGGGGTGGGGGCGCTGTTGGCTCTGCCTACGCCTCGTCAGTGTCTCTCACGAGGGCTGCCGGGTCGTGGCGGCTCCCTCGGTTGCCTTGAGTGGCCTCGATGTTGGGAAAATAGCCCTGCCTGTCCCGATCCCCCGCTCCGCTGCAGAGCACGTCTGCCCCGAAGCCAGTCGCCTCAGCAGGAAGGCTCTGGGCTGACGTCATTGTGACCTTTCATCACTTAAGGGGACTTATAAAAAAGATGGGGAACAACTCCATCAGACAATGACAGGACGAGGGGGAATGGTTTGGAACTAAAAGAGGGGAGATTTAGATTAGAGGTTAGGAGGGAATTCTTTACTCAGAAGCTGGTGAGGCACTAGAACAGGTTGCCTAGAGAGGTCGTGAATGCCCGTTCTGGTTTTGGCTAGGACAGAGTTAATTTTCCTCCTAGAAGCTGGTATGGTGCTATGTTTGGGATTTAGGATGATGTGGTGGTTTTACGTTGCTAGGCAGCTGAACTCTACCACAACCACTCTCTCACTCCCCCTCCTAAGATGAGGAGGGGAAGAAGTAAATGAAAGAACAACTCAGGGGTTGAGATAAGGATATTTTAATTAAAGGGAAAATAATTATTAAGGAGAGATTATTATTAATTAAACAATTCAACTAAAGGGAAAAAAGGGAAAGGGGAAAAGGGAGGAAAAAAAAAAAAAAAAAAGGCAAGTAAAAGCTGTGTGGAAGTGTAGAGGAAATAAATTACTCTCTACTTCCCGCAAAGGAGCGATGCTTGACCACATCCTTGAAGCAGGGCCTCAACGCACGTAGCCGGTGTTCGCTAGGACGACAGACGTTTTCGCAATGAAAGCCCACCCCTCCCCTCTTCTTCCTTTTTTCACCTTTTATTGCTGAGTGTGACATCATATGGTATGGAATATCCCTTTGCTTGGTTTAGGTCAGCTGCCCTGGTGATGTTTCTTTCTCACTTTTTTGCCCACCCCCTAGGAGGGTTAGAGAGAGTCCTGATGCTGTGCCAGCACTGCTCAGCAGCAGACACAACACTGGTGTGGTACCACTGCTGTTCTAGCTACAAGTGCAGAGCACAGCGCTGGGCTGCTGCAGGGAAAGTTAACATCCCAGCCAGACCCAGTACAGATGAGACTAATGTTGATATCACACTGATGTTGCAGACCAGTGCTTACACTAAGCCAAGTACTCTTCAGCTTCTCACACTGTCCTGCCAGTGGGCAGGCTGGGGGTGCAGCAGGGGCTGGGAGGGGACAGACCCAGGACAGCTGACCTAAACTGGCCAAAGGGGTATTCCATACCATCTGACTTCATGCTGAACAATTAATATGGGGGGGCTGGCTGGGGGGGGAGACCAGCTGCTCGGGGATAGGCCAGACATCAGTCAGTGGGTGGTGAGCAATTGCATTGTGCATCACTTGTTTGTTCACACTATTAGTAGAAGTACTATTATTATTTTCCTTTCTTTTCTGTCCTAATAAACTGTCTTTATCTCATCCCAGAGGCTTTCATTTCTTTCTAATTCTCTCCCCCATCCCAGAGAGGGAGGGGGGAGGGTGAGTGAAAGGCTGAGTGGTGCTTAGCTGCCAGCCGGATTAAACCACAGCAATGCCCCATCCTTGGAGGTGTTCAAGACCAGGTTAGATGAGGCCCTGAGCAAAGTGATCTAGTGGGTGACATCCCTGCCTATGGCAGGAGAGTTGGAACTAGATGGTCTTTGAGGTCCCTTCCAACCCAGGCCATTCTATGATTCTATGATTTGTGGCATAATGACCACATGGAAACCACGGTTCTTTTAGGATCAGTAACTTCTACTACTTTATTGATGACATAACTTCATTATCCCTTATCGAGGACAGGCTCCCTTCTTATACCATTTGCTCCACAGCAGTCCTTTTCCACTAACTATTCATTGGTCAACAACTTTGCCCAGCAACAGCAAACACCCAGCAACTTCCATGCCTTAACAGCTGGAGAAGGTCTCCTGAATCCCCCTTCTTTGTTCCCTCTAAACTCTTTACATTCTTGATGGTCTCATAGTTAATAGTCCGATGTTTGGTTGCCGCATTACCACTCTGTGGAGAGAGAGATTCATTTTATGTAGGTAGGTAGTGGAAAAAATGACTCAGTCATTTATCACACAGATTACTGGAAGACACCAAAATAACTCCAAATAATTAATCATCCCTTTCCCCTGAAAGTGCAAGTGAACTTCTAGAAGGGCTTTTCTAGGGCTTTCTGTAATTATTATATTTTTCTTTCTATTTTGGCTTCATTAACATGGTCAAAAAACATCCCTCAGAAGTACATATGAAAGCAAAAGAAATGTAATCAGCCTGACTAACTGTTATAGCTATTGGATTACATCGTAGATGCTGACAATTGGGCTGAACGGTTCCTTTAAATATGGTGTGGTGTTTTTTTTTGTTTTGTTTTTTGTTTTTTTAACCTCATGAAGTCAGCAG
>JAACYP010023853.1:0-12083 GCA_011076525.1 Nettapus auritus | reverse complement strand
GCAACCATGGGTTGTGAAAGGATGTAACAAGGCAAAAAGCAGGACCATGACCCTAGACTTCGGAGAGCAGACTTGCTCAGGGATCTACCTGAAGGAAGGCCAAGGAATACAGTTCTGAGGAGAAGAAGGCTTCAGAAGCTCTGGTTAATGCATTTTTTTTCCTTCAAGGATCACCTCCTCCAAGATGAAAAGCAATGTCACTACCATCTGGAGGAAATATCCACGTGGAGCAAATCAAACAGAGGTGGCAGGAGGCACATGTGGATGAGTATGAAACTTGGATATGAAAAAGAAACATGCAAGAAGCAGAAGGAGGGTTGGGTAGTCTGGGAGCATTCTACACATTATCTGACTATGCAGGGATGAGATTAGGAATGTTCAAGCCTATCTGGAGTCTATTGGAGAGGGAAGCAATAAGTGCTTCCACTGGTACATTAGCAACACAATAAAGATCTGGGAAAATGTGGGTAGTGGACCTGATACTAAAGGACATGGAAAAGGCTGAAGCAGTCAATGCCTTCTTTGCCTCAGCCTTTACTGGTAAGACCAGGCTTCAGGAGTGCTAAGCTTCTGAGACTTATGGGAAAACATGGAGCAAGGAGAACTGTGGTGGTTTTACTCGGGTGGGCAGCCGAGTTCCACCACAACCGCTCTCTCACTCCCCCTCCTCAAAGAGGAGCGAGGAGAAAATACGATGAAAGGGGCTCAAGGGTTGAGATAAGGACAAGGAGATCGTGCAGTAATTATCATGATGGGCAAAACAGACTCAGCATAGAGAGAGAGATTTATTGCTTATTACTAACAAGCTAGAGAAGTGAGAAACAAAAGAAAGAAACCAAAAGCACCTTCCCGCCCATCCACCCTCTTCCACCTCCTTCCCCCGAGCGGCGTAGGGGAACCGGGGAATGGGGGTTATGGTCATTCTACAGCACTTCTTCTCCGCCGCTCCTTCTTGGTCACTCTTGTCCCCTGTGCTGTGGGGTCCCACCCACGGGATGCAGTCCTTGCTGAACTGATCCGGTGTGGGCTGTCCACAGGCAGCAGCTCTTCAAGAACTGCTCCAGATATGGGTCCGTACCACGGGGTCCATCCCTTTGGAGCAAACTGCTCCAACCTGGGTCCCCCACGGGCAGCAGCTCCTGCCGGGTCACCTGCTCCTGCGTGGTCTCCTCTCCACGGGCTGCAGGTCCGGCCCGGAATCTGCTCCGGCAGGGGTCTTCCACAGGCCGCAGTCTCCTTCGGGGCACAGGCTCCACCATGGTCTCCTCCACGGGCTGCAGCGTGGAACCCTGCTCCACCGTGGTACTCTATGGGCTGCAGGGGGACATCCTGCTTCACCATGGTCCTCACCACAGGCCGCAGGGGACTTCTGCTCCGGCGCCTGGAGCACCTCTCCCCCTCCTTCTTCACGGACCTTGGTGCATGCAAGGCTGTTTCTCACTCCTCTCACCCTCCCAGCTGCTGAGTGGCGCAGCGGTTTTTTCCCCGTCTTCAATATGCTCTCACAGAGGCACAAAACAACATCGCTTCTTGGCTCAGCTCTGGTCAGCAGTGGGGCCCTTACCAAACATGGGGCAGCTTCTAGATCCTTCTCACAGAAGCCACCCTTATGGCCCCCCCTCCTACCAAAACCTTGCCATGTAAACCCACTACAGTCACGTAGATAAAACCACAAGGTGCCACATGGTGTGCGTCTTGGGTACTCTCCCTCTTGAGCAGGAAGATACTGCTTCTTAATGGCTGAGATATCACTCTGGAGGAGGAGGGATATGCTCGTTCTGCGAGGTTCCCAATTCTTTCTGACAGTTTCTCCACAACCGAGACACAGGCCTGTACTCGAGCAGAGAGATTGTCTTCATATCTCTTAAGTTGGCAGGACACATTATACACTGTTGGTCCCATCCCCTCATCCCAATTAGGCATTGCCAGCATACTGGCATGTGATGGTGGTGCACTCCGCACCAATTTACGCTACATGGATTTTGTACACTGGACTTCATCGGGATCTCTAGGTGTCTGGGCATTGTCCAAATCACTATAAATCATCTCCAGCACAGCTAATTCCCTCAGTTGCTGGAGACCTTTATCCACAGTGGTCCACTTGTTGACTTGATATACAATGTCTTCCTTATTGGGATACCTTTCTTTCACAGCTGCCAGGAGTCGCCTCCAAAGGCTGAGAATCTGTGTCCCTCTTCCAATTCCTTTGTCAATTCCCATTTCTCTAGAGAGGGATCCCAGCTGCTTGGCTTCACTGCCTTCTAATAGTTGGCTACTGGCCCCAGTGTCCCAGCATCGAAGCAGCCAAGTGAGGATGTGTTCACCTGGGTGTCTACCATAGTCCTTTCGTATTTCTCGCAACTCACTTAGGGATAGGGATCGAGTGGTTTCTGATTCATTTACAATTTCCATCTCTTCTTCCTGCTCTTCTTGTGATGGCCTGCTTTAGAGGTGCCTGCCTTTTCCCCTTCTCCCTCCTTCTTAGGAGAGGCTTCTTCCCTTACTAAGAGAGCTGACTTCCGTTTCCATTGTTTTGACTTGACTGTTGGGGTGACTGATACCATAGTTGGTTAGTCCTTTGGGTCAGCCACAGCACGTGTTATCTGGTCATCAGATTCAGAGACTTCCTCCCTCTCTTCAAAGTGCTGGATGATGTTAAACAGTGTTTGATAGGAGTAAGCCAGGACCCAGCACAATGCTGCAAGCTGTCGTTCTCCAGCATTGTCAGGGTCAGGGCATACGACTCTCAAACATTTTATCAGGTTTTCCGGATTTTGCACCTGTTCAGGGGTGAAGTTCAAAACGACTGGGGGAGACACCCGTGACAGGTACCTGCCTATATCCTCCCACACACCTTGCCACTCGCCATAAGACTGTTTCGGGATAGATTGCCAGGTAAGCTTTCTAAACAATTGGCTAATCTTAGAGAGAAGAGAAGCCCCGTTATGCAGAATTAGAAATAGCAATATATGGGTTACACATGGATATTCAAAATACCCCAAAACTGTTGCAATTAGCCCACTGTGAAAGAAGGAGACTGTACCATTCCTGGTATCATTCATGAACTGACTACCATTCCTGATATCATTCATAAACTGACTTCCAGATGAGGAAAAGAAGGCAGTGTAATTCTGAATATTCTCTAAAAGATAGTTTCCATGAGACCCAAATGATAACAGAGCAGAGCCTGAATGCCAGATTAAACTCAAGGCCAGTGCTTGGCAGCACAGCGAGTTTAAAAAAATGAACACAGGTTGTAGCACATTCTCGGATCGGCTACAGAGGAGAAAAGAGAATATGACACGGACTGCATGACATGCAATCAAACCAACCAGTCTTAACAGGACACTGAACATGGTGACTAGCAAGTAAGTGTGTTAGTTGTAGAGTTTTAATCAATTTTATTGTTATCTCAACCCTTCGAGCCCCACATTGGGCACCAGAAAGGACTGTGGTGATTTTACCGTGCTAGGCAGCTGAACACCACAACAGCTCTCTCACTCCCCCTCCTCAGATGAGGAGGGGAAGAAGTAAAGGAAAGAACAACTCACGGGTTGAGATAAGGATAATTAAATTAAAGAGAAGAAAAAATATATATTAAGGAAATATTATTAATTAACAATTAAACTAAAGGGAAACAGGGAAAAAAGGGAAAGGGGAAAGGGAGCGGGAAAGGGAACAGCAAAAACAAAACAAGTAAAGCCTATATGGAGGTGCAGAGGAAATAAATTATTCTCCACTTCCAACAAATGAGCAATGCCTGACCACGTCCTTGAAACAGGGCCTCAACGCACGTAGCCGGTATTCGCGAGGAGGACAGACGTTTTCCCAACAAAAGTCCACCCCTCCCCTCTTCCTCCTTCTTCCACCTTTTATTGCTGAGTGTGACATCATATGGTATGGAATATCTCTTTGGTTAGTTTAAGTCAGATGCCCTGGTGATGTTTCTTTCTCACTTTTTTTTTTTGTGATTCTGCGATAACACTCGCTGCAATGCCTTAACACTCGCTGCGAGGCCCTAACACTTGCTGCGATGACCCAACACTCACTAGGATGCCATAACACTCACTAGGATGCCATAGCACTCACTAGGATGCCGTAACACTCACTGTGAGCCCTTTACACTCACTATGATTCCCTAACACGCACTGTGATGGCCTAACACACACTGTGATGCAGTAAACCTCAATGTGATACCATAACACCAACTATAATGCCGCAACAACACTCACTATAATGCCACAACAACACTCACTGTGACACTAGAACCACACTTACTAGGATGCTATAACAATACTCATATGAGGCCATAACCACACTCGCTCTGATGCCATAACACCCGCTCTGATGCCATAACACCCACTCTGATGCCATAACCACACTCGCTCTGATGCCAAAACACTCGCTACCATGCCATCACACAAACTATTATTGCATAACCCTCACTATGATGCAATAACACTCACATCAGGCCTCCGTGTCAGGACGCCTACAAGGGGAGCCATTTCTCAGGTACCTGCTTTGCAGGGGGGTTGGACCCCACACTCACTATGTGGTTGGACAACCACACTCACTATGATGCTATAACAACACCCAATATGAGGCCATAACAACACTCAGTATGAGGCCATAAAAACTCTCAGTACAAGGGCATAAAAACACTCAGTATGAGGCCATAAGAACACTCAGTATGAGGCCAAAACCACACTCGCTTTGATGCCATAACACTCGCTCTGATACCAAAACACAAACTATGATTGCATAACCCTCACTGTGATGCCATAACACTCATTCTGAGCCCCTTACACTCGCTATGATCCCCTAACATGCACTGTCATAACCTAAAACGCACTATCATGCCCTAACACGCACTGTGAAGCACTAACATGCACTGTGATGCCAAAACATACACTGTGATGCAGTAAACCTCAATGTGATACCATAACACCAACTATGATGCCGTAACTACACTCACTATAATGCCACAACAACACTCACTGTGACACTAGAACCACACTCACTAGGATGCTATAAGAACACTCGATATGAAGCCATAACAACACTCAGTATGAGGCCATAACCACACTCGCTCTGATGCCATAACACCCGCTCTGATGCCATAACACCCACTCTGATGCCATAACCACACTCGCTCTGATGTCATAACACTTGCACTAATGCCATAACACTCGCTACCATGCCCTAGCACAAACTATGATTGCATAACCCTCAATGTGATGACATAACACTCACATGAGGCCGCCTTCTCTGGACGCCTACAAGGGGAGCCATTTCTCAGGTACCTGCTTTGCAGGGGGGTTGGACCCCATGATCTTTCAAGCTTCCTTCCAAAACCTACAGTTGTGTGATTCTGTGATAACACTCGCTGCAAGGCCATAACACTCCCGGCGAGGCACTAACGCTCTCTGCAAGGCCAAAACAACACACACTATGATTCCAAAACCACACTCACTATGATACCCTAACAACACCCAATATGAGGTAATAACAATACACACTGAGGTGCAAACCACACTCACTATGATGGCATGATATTTACTATGTTGCCATAACATTCATTATGATGCCATAACACTCACTAGGATACCATAACACTCATTCTCAGCCCCTTAGACTCGCTATGACAACCTAACAAGCACTGCGGTACCCTAACACTTACTGTCATGCAAAAAAAACCCACTGTGATGCCCTAAAAACTATTCTGATGCCCTAAAACTCACTGTGACAAACTAACACTCACAGTGATGAAGTAAACCTCAATATGATCCCAGAACACCAGCTATAATGCCGTAACAACACTCACTATAATGCCATAACAAAACTCACCAGGACCACACTCACTAGGATGCTGTAACAACTCATATGAGGCCATAACAACACTCACTATGAGGCCATAACAACACTCAGTATGAGGCCATAACCGCACTCCCTCTGATATCATAACCACACTCCCTCTGATGCCTTAACCACACTCGCTCTGATGCCATAACCACACTCGCTCTGATGCCATAACACTCGCTACGATGCCATAACACTCGCTGCGAGGCCATAACACTCGCTGCGAGGCTCTAACAACATTCACTATGGTTACTAAAGTACACTGACTATGATGCCATAACAACACATACACTGAGGGGCAAACCACACTCACTATGATGGCATGATATTTACTGTATTGCCATAACATTCACTGTGATGCCATAACACTCAATATGGTGCCATAGCATCACTCAGTATGATGCCATAGCAACAGTTACTATGTGCCCATAACAACACACACTATGAACCCATAACAATACTCACTATGATGCCATAACACTCACTAAGAGCCCCCAAAAAATCACTATGATGGCAGAACACTCACTATGATGCCAAAACTACACTCACCGTGATGCCATAACACCCACCATGATGCCATAACACCCATCGTGATGCCATACTGCTCACCGTGATGTCATAACACTCACTGTGATGCCGTAACACTTACTAGGATGCCATAATACTCACTCTGGTCCCCTAACATGCACTGTCATGCCCTAACATGCACTGTCACGTCCTAACACAAACTGTGATGTCCTAACTCGACTGTGATGCCCTAACACGCACTGTGATGCACTAAAACTCAAGGTGATTCCATGACACCAACTATAATGCTGTAACAATGCTCACTATAATGCCATAACAACACTCACTATGACACAAGAACCACACTCACTATGATGCTATGAGAACACTCAATATGAGGCCATAACAACACTCAGTATGAGGCCATAACCACACTCAGTATGAGGCCATAACAACACTCGCTCTCATGCCATAACCACACTTGCTCTGATGCCACAACCACACTCGCTCTGATGCCAGAACACTCGCTTTGATGCCATAACACTCGCACTGATGCCATAGCAATTGGTCTGATGCCAAAACACTTGCTCTGATGCCAAAACACAAACTATGATTGCATAACCCTCACTATGATGCCATAACACTCACATGAGGCCTCCTTGAATGGATGACTAGAAGAGGAGCCATCTCTCAGGTACCTGCTTTGCAGGGGGGTTGGACCCCTTGATCTTTCAAGCTTCCTTGTAAAACCTACAGTTGTGTGATTCTGTGATAACACGCTGCGAGGCCCTAAAACTCACCGCGAGGCCCTAACACTCGCTGCAAGCCCAAAACTCTCCCTGCGAGGCCCTAACAACACTCACTAGGATTCCAAAACCACACTCACTATGATGCCCTAACAACACTCAATATGAGATAATAACAATACACACTCTGAAGCACAAACCATACTCGCTATTATGGCATGATATTTACTATGTTGCCGTATATTCACTATGATACCATAACATTTACTATGATGCCATAACACTCACTATGGTGTCATAGCAACAGTCACTATCTGCCCATAGCAATGCTCACTATGAGCCGATAACAACACTCACTATGATGCCATAACACTCACTATGATGCCACAACAATTACTATGATGCCACAACACTTACTATGATGCCCTAACACTCACTGTGATCAAGTAAACCTCAATGTGACCCCATAACTCCAACTATGATGTCGTAATAACAGTCACTATAATGCCATAACAACACTCATTATGACACCAGACCCACACTCACTATGATGCTATAAGAACACTCGATATGAAGCCATAACAACACTCAGTATGAGGCCATAACAACACTCAGTATGAGGCCAAAACAAACTCGGTCTCATGCTATAACTGCAATCGGTCTGATGCCATAACACCTGCTCTGATGCCATAACACTCGCCCCTGACGCCATAACATTCGGTCTGATGCCAAAACACTCGCTCTGATGCCAAAACAAAAACTATAATTCCATAACCCACACGATGATGTCATAACACTCACTATGATGCCATAACATTCACTACAGGGCCACAGCGACACTCAGTATGATGCCAAAGCAACAGTCACTATGTGCCCATAGCAGCGCTCACTATGAGCCGATAACAACACCCACTATGATGCCATAACACTCACTATGAGCCCAAAAACTCACTATGAGCCCAAAAACTCACTATTAATACACTCACTATGATGCTATAACAACACTCAGTATGAGGCCAAATCCACACTCACCGTGATGCCATAACACTCACTCTGAGACCCTTACACACGCTATGACCCGCTAACATGCACTGTGATGCCATAACACGCACTAGGATGCCCTCAAAACTACTGTGATGCCCTAACACACACCGTGATGCCCTAACACTCACTGTGATGCCCTCAAACCTACTGTGATGCCCCAACACTCACTGTGATGCCCTAACGCTCACTGTGATGAAGTAAAACTTAATGTTATCCCATAACACCAACTATAATGCCGTAACAACACTCACTATAATGCCATAACAACACTCACAAGGACACCAGAACCACACTCACTATGATGGTATAAGAACACTCGATATGAGGCCATAACAACACTCAGTATGAGGCCAAAACAACACTCGCTGTGATGCCATAACACTCACTTTGATGCCATAACACTCGCTCTGATGCCATAACAATCGGTCCAATGCCATAACACTCGCTACAATGCCATAACACAAACTATGATTGCATAACCCTCACTATGAGGCAATAACACTCACATGAGGCCGCCTTGTCTGGAGGACTACAAGGGGAGCCATCTCTCAGGTACCTGCTTTGCAGGGGGTTGGACCCCATGATCTTTCAAGCTTCCTTCCAAAAACTACAGTTGTGTGATTCTGTGATAACACTCGCTGCGATGCCCTAACACTCGCTGAGAGACCAAAATGTTCGCTGCGAGGCCTAAACACTCGTGGCGAGGCCCTAACGCTGTGATGATCCAACACTCACTGGGATGATCCAATAGTCACTAGGATGCCGTAACACTCACTGTGATGCCCTAACACTCACTGTGATGCCCTCAAACCTACTTTGATGCCCTAACACTCACTGTGATGCCCTAACACTCACTGTGATGAAGTAAACCTCAATGTGATTAGAGAACACCAACTATGATTCCGTAACCACACTCACTATAATGCCGTAACAACACTCACTATGACACCAGAACCACAGTCACTATGATGCTATAACAACACACAGTATGAGGCCATAACACTCGCTACAATGCCATAACACAAACTATATGATTGTATAACCCTCACTATGATGCAGTAACAGTCACATGAGTCCGCCTTGTCTGGATGTCTAAAAGGGGAGCCATCTCTCAGGTACCTGCTTTGCAGGGGGGTTGGACCCCATGATCTTTCAAGCTTCCTTCCAAAAACCTACTATTGTGTGATTCTGTGATAACACTGGCTGTGAGGCGCTAACGCTCACTGCGAGGCCCTAACACTTGCGGCGAGGACCTAACACCACCTGCGAGGCTCTAACACTACCTGCGAGGCCCTAACACTTGCTGCGAGACCAAAAGTCTCCCTGCGAGGCCCTAAGAACGTTCAATATGATTCCAAAACCACACTCACTATGATGCCCTAACAACCCTCAATATGATGTAATAAGAATACACACTCTGAGGCGCAAACCACACTCACTATGATGGCATGATGTTTACTATGTTGCCACAACATTCACTACGATGCCATAACACTCACTATGAGCCCAAAAACTCACTATGGTGCTGTACCACTCACTATGGTGGTGTAACACTCACTATGATGCCATAACACTCACTATGATGCCATAACAACACTCAGTATGAGGCCATAAAAACTCTCAGTACGAGGGCATAAAAACACTCAGTATGAGGCCAAAACCACACTCGCTCTGAAGCCATAACACTCGCTTTGATGCCAAAACACTTGCTACCATGCCATCACCCAGCGCTCCCCAAGTCACGGGGGCTGCAGGACAGCCTGGGTCCTACGGGCCTGGCCCAGGCCATGGCCCTGCGGCTGAGGCAGCCCCGCTGACTGAGTATTTTGGGCTTGCAGCACTGCCCTAGTGTCCTGGTTTCAGTTAGGACAGTTTTCCTTCTAGTAGCTGGTAGAGTGTTGTGTTTTGGATTAGGATGAGAAGAATGCTGATAACATGCCGATGTTTTGGTTGTTGCAGAGCAGTGCTTGTACCAAGCCAAGGACTTTTCAGCTCCTCGCTCTGTCCTGCCAGCGGGCAGGCTGGGGGTGCAGCAAGGGCTGGGAGGGGACAGACCCAGGACAGCTGACCCAAACTGGCCAAAGGAGTATTCCATACCATCTGATGTCATGCTAAACAATAGATAGGGGTGGCTAGCCGGGATGGGGGGGCAGGCTGCTCAGGATAGACTGGGCATCAGTCAGCGGGTGGTGAGCAGTTGCATTGTGCATCACTTGTTTCATACACACTATTATTATTATTATTATTATTGTTTCCTATCTTAATAAACTGTCTCTATCTCAACTCTCGTTTCACTTTTCCATTTCTCTCCCCCATCCCAGAGAGGGAGGGGGGAGGGTGAGCGAACGGCTGTGTGGTGTTTAGCTGCCGGCTGGGTTAAACCACAACACCTAGGCATGTGGGAGGTGTTCCTGACCATGCCGCAGACTGTGGAGCAGGTTTTAAACCTGCTGATGGAAGACTTGCTGCTGTGCAACTGGTCCACCACAGTCACAGAAGACACCTGCATCTGTCGCTTGGCTGTGAGTTCCCCGATGAAACCTTGCTCCCAGCAGGGCTGCACGTGTCCCTTCAGGCACACAGGCACAGCCCTGTCCCTATCTACCCCCAAACTGCCAGCTACCCCAGGATGGACAGACACATGGTCGTCCTTGGGACTGGCAGGGCTGGCAAGCCCCCGTAACCACCCGCGCCTGGTGCCTCTTTGGTGCCAGCTCTCACTGCTCCATCACTGCCCAAAGGAGGGAGAAGAAGAGGCTGCAGGGAGCCCTGCAGGCCCTTCCAGGTTCTCACTGCTTGCTCTTGCAGATGATGGCCCAGAGGAGCCTGAAGAGGAGTGTGGTAACCCACTGCACCTCCAGAGCTACCTGAAGCACCCAAGCCCAGCAATGCGCTTGACAGCTCTCAAAGGGCTCTCCACCATGTCAGAGAGCCTTGAGAAGGTGAGCGGGCCATCATCAAGCAGAGCCATGTTGGCAGCCTGGGGCTTTGCTCTTCTGCCCTCCCGTCCCTCCCTGTTGCTCTCCCCACATCCCTGAAGTGCGCCCGTGGCCCCTGCTTGCAGGAGGCAATTGCCATGCCAGCTGCCAGGAAGCAAGGCAGGAGGCTGGTGCTCAGGAACCACAGCTCTTTGGCCAGGGTGGTCTCTCACTGCTTCACGGAAGGGAAACTGTGTCTTTCTTACAGGCAATAAAAATTCCGGTGGTGCTGCCAGACATCCTGGAGGCCCTGCAGGATACCAACCCAGACGTCGTGCTGAAGGCCCTGCTTGTGCTGAGAAATGTGATGGCTCGTGGAGAGCAGAGAGGCCAGTCGCACGTCTCTGCAGCTGGTTGAGAAGCTCCTGCCACTCTTTGACCATGTAAGTCTGTTGCAGGAGCCGAAGCCCTCAGCTGGGCCCCCCGTAATGAGGGCTGCCCTTCAGCCCGGCCCTGTGGGCAGCACTCAGGGCCTTCCCAGTCTCCTCGTCAGCCCAGCCGCTGGGGAGCTCTGCTTGGACATGGCTGGTGCGGCTGGTGGCCAAAGTGGGGTGGCTGGTGGGCAGCCTGTGATGGCAAGCAATTGTGTTGCCTTTCACGGGCACCAGGCCTTGCTGCTGCCCTGACAGGGCTGCTGAGCAGCTCCACTGGGAAAGATGCAGCGCTGAAGCAGCTCACAGTTCTGTGATCTCCCTTCACATCAGCCACGCTAATGCCCCTGCTCCCCATGGGCAGGCAGCAGCTGTTGCTGAACAACGATTCTATGATTCTATGCTTCTCTCTGGGCAACCTGTTCCAGTGTCTCCCCACCCTTACAGTGAAGAACTTCCTCCTAACCTCTAATCTAAATCTCCCCTCTTTTAGTTCAAAACCATCTCCCCTTGTCCTGTCATCATCTGATTGAAGTTTCTCTCCATCTTTTTATAAGACCCTTTTAAATACTGAAAAG
>JAACYP010023838.1:0-12267 GCA_011076525.1 Nettapus auritus | reverse complement strand
AATCCAAAACACAGCATTCCACCAGCTACTAGGAGGAAACTGTCCCAGCTGAAACCAGGACAGGGAGACGTGCTCCAGGCACCGGAGCAAAAGTCCCCTGCAGCCTGTGGTGAGGATGATGGTGAAGCAGGCTGTACCCCTGCAGCCCATGGAGTAGTACCACGGTGGAGCAGTGTTCCATGCTGCAGCTCATGGAGGAGACCATGGTGGAGCAGGTGGTCCTGCACCAACAGAGACTGCATCTCTGGAAGACCCCTGCCAGAGCAGATTCTGGGCCAGACCTGTAGCCCGTGGAGAGGAGCCCACGCAGGAGCAGGTGACCTGGCAGGAGTTGGAGCATGTTGGAGCAGTTTGCTCCTGACGGATGGACCCCGTGGTACTGACCCATATATGGAGCAGTTCTTGAAGAGCTGCTGCCTATGGGAAGCCCATTCTGGATCACTTCAACAAGGACTGGATCCTGTGGGAGGGACCCCACAGCACAGGAGATGAGAGTGACCAAGTTGTGGCAGCGAAGAAGCGCTATAGACTAACCATAACCCGCATTCCTCTGATCCCCTGTGCTGCTCAGGGGGACGAGGTGGAAGAGGGTGGATGGGGGGGAGGTGCTTTTGTTTTCTTTCCTGTCTTTCTCACTTCTCTAACTTGTTAGTAACAGGTAATAAATCTTACTTTCTCCCTATGCTGAGTCTGTTTTGCCTGCCACGATAATTACTGTGCGATCTCCTCATCCTTATCTCATCATATTTTCTCCCCATTTTCTCTCTTTGAGGAGGGGGAGTGAGAGAGCGGTTTTGGTGGAACTCGGCTCCCACATTAATGAAACCACCACAAAGCTGCAGGTCCTTGCTCAGCCATGCCGGTCACCCACCTCCTCTGCTCAATTTCTTCTGCTGGGGGATGGAGAGATCTTGTGCTCTCAAAAAGGTGTCCTTGAAGACCTGACAGCTCTATTCCTTTCTTATGCCCTTAAGGACAGTTTTCCAGGGGATCCCAGCCAGTAATTCATTGAGCAGCTGGAAGTTTCCTTTTCTGAAGTTCAGGGTCCTGACTCTGCTTTTTGCTACACCCATATTCCTCCAGACCACAAACTCCACCAGGGCATGGTCGCTACAGCCCAGGCAGCCTCCAATTGTAGCCTCTCTAATACTCTCTTCCATGTTGGTGAGCACCAGGTCTAGTAAGGCTTCGCTTCGGGTTGGTCTATCTATTGGACTTCCTGGACCAGGAAGTTATCCTCAACAGACTCCAGGAATTGCCTGGAACCCACCATGCTTCTACTCCAGCAGATATTCAGGTGATTGAAATCCCCCATCAGGACAAGAGCTTGGGAGCATGACAGTTCTTGCAGCTGAAGCAAAAAGGCCTAGTCAAGAAACTCCCCTGATCAGGTCACCTGTTGCAGACCCCAACCACTAGATGTCGTTTTCCAGACCAATCATTGATTTTCACCTACAAGCTGTCAACCCGGTCATGGCTGTTTCTCAGGCACAGCTCTTCACAATCTACCCACTTCCTAACATAGAGGGCAACTCCACCTCCCCTCGTTCCTTGCCTATCCCTTCTGAACAGTTTGTAACCATCAAGAGCCACACTTCAGTCATGGGAATCATCCCACCAGGGAACCAGGTTTCCGTGATGGCAAGTACATCATAGTTTCCTACTAGCACGGTGGCCTCTGGCTCCTCCTGTTTGTTACCCATGCTGTGTGCATCAGTGTAAATGCATTCCCTGCAAGGACAGTGAGGCACTGGAACAGGTTGCCCAGAGAAGTTGTGGTTGCCCCATCCCTGGAGTTGTTCAAGGTCAGGCTGGATGGTGCCTGGGCCAGCCTGCTCTAGTGGTTGGCATCCCTGCCCATGGCAGTGGAGTTGGAACTAGATGATCTTTAAGGTCCCTTCCAACCCAAGCCATTCTATGATTCTATGATCAGCTCAAGCTGGGTTCTTTCAAGGAGGGACCCTGCACAAAACTTTCCCTGGGTTTTTGTATTCCTACAGTCCTTGTTTTCCTTGAGTATCAATCCAAACAGTTCATAACACATATATGTTACGTTCCTTCGGATTGATGGTTCTGTGTTGCAGGGCAGGATGGCTTCTGTTATCTCCCAGGGCAGGCTCTGATCTGGCACCATCCTTGGTCAGCACATCCCCCCTTCCCCATCAGCACCACCCAGACCCTCCACAATGCCACTCACTGTTGTTCAGTCACCACTACATACCAGATCCTGGTGATGCCAGGTTCATACTGTGTCCTTAGACTTAGCTAAATTTACTCTACTGGTGTGAAATAATAGCTACCCGAATTCCTTACATTCCAGAAGTTAGTTTTCCCTTTCAGGGTTTGCCCAGCTCTCTAATTTGTCAAGAATTCTCTGCAAGGCTTCTGTACCCTGGACAGCATTGATGGCTCCTCCCAGTTCAGTATCATCTGTTAACTTAGTCAAAACACCTTATAGTCCCACATCCAACACATTCATGATGGAGAACTGGCCCTCAGATGGAGCCCTGGGGAATCCCGCTGCTGACTGGTCTCCAGCCTGATGCAATGCCATTTACTAGAAGCCTTTGAGGTGAAGCCATCAACAAATCTTCACCCATAGCATTCTGTTTTTATCCAGTTCTAGGCAGGTCATTTTGCCCAGAAAGATACTGTGAGAAACAGTATAGAAAGCTTTACAGAAAGTCAAAAACATTACCTAACATCAGCTGTCTTCCCTTGGTCACCTAAATGGGAGACCTTGTCATAAAAGGAAATTAAGTTTTTTAAGCAGGACCTTCTCCTCATGAACCTGTGTTCTCTCTGACCAATGACCACTTATCCTTCAGGTGTTTTTCAGTAACTCCCAAGATAATTTTATCCATAATTTTACCAGGCACTAAAGTAAGAGAGACAGGCCTTCAATGACCAGGGTCTTCTTGTTTGCCCTTTTTGAAAGGTAGAACAATGTTTGCCAGCTTCCAGTCAACTGGGAAATCTGCAGATTCCCAAGACTCTTGAAAAAATGCAAGAGGTCTTTTCTGGCAGCAACTCCTTGGGTGTATTCCTGACACCAGTTTTGGAAGAGGTGTGCAGAGCTGTGGCAGAGATGCCACTGTAGAGACCACAAGACTGTCACCAAGGTATGTGAGATCTAAGGGCTTAGTCAAATAAAGAGAATAAGAGAACAAAAACAGAAGACCAGGGAGCAACCCCTTGGCTGTATTCCCGACAGCAGCTTTGGAAGAGGTGTCCATGCTTCAGGGTTTGCCCTGAGCAGCCCTTTTTGTTTCTGTGGTGGTATCAGGGATGTCATCTGTGACACAGGGCTGCACATTGCCTGCTGCTGCCTGCAGCCACATGGACACCTCTGTAGAGACAGCAGGACTGTAATCAAGGCACATGAGACCTCAGGGCTTACCCAAATACAAGAACAGAAGAAAATGCAGAAGCCAAAAGAGAGCAACGGTGAAAAGGCCACGTCCTGATGCTGGCCATGGCCATGGCTCCAGGTATGCACCGGTCCAGATCGAAGGCAGCAGAGAAGCAGAGCCCAGCAGGCATTGAGGGACAGCCCTGAGGGCCGCCGGGGCTGCTCCTCCACGTGGCAGCTGGTCTCTTGGTCCTGAGTCCTCCTTCATGCTGGGGCTACTCCCCAAGCTCCAGAAGAGATGGGGAGAGACGGCAGCTGACACCAATGAATTTCTGCTGGATTATTTATTGTTTCTTTTTTTTTAAAAAAAAAAATTGGTTCTAAAGGTACATGAAATGATTTTGTTAATATACATATATATATAAAAAAAAATAATTAACAGGCTATGACTAACATTAAATCAAAATATTTAACATTAAGGAATAATAACAAAAAAAAACATAATTACAAGAAATTGTACTAAGAGGGTTTTTTTGTTGTGTTTTTTTTTTTTTTTTTTTTTTTTTTTTTGTTTGTTTGTTTGTTTGTTTGTTTGGAAAACCCATGAGTCCTGTGTACTGGGTCTGGCTGGGATGTTAACTTTCCCTGCAGCAGCCCATACAGTACCGCGCTCTGCACTTGTAGCTAGAACAGCAGTGTTATCACACTAGTGTTGTGTCTGCTGCTGAGAAGTGCTGGCACAACATCAGGACTTTCTCCAACCCTCCTTGGGGGGGTGGGCAAAAAAGTGAGAAAGAAACATCACCAGGGCAGCTGACCTAAACCAACCCAAGAGATATTCCATACCATATGATGTCACACTCAGCAATAAAAGGTGGAAGTAGGAGGAAGAGGGGAGGGGTGGGCTTTCGTTGACAAAACATCTGTCCTCCTCGCAAACCCCGGCTACGTGTGTTGAGTCTCTGCTTCAAGGACGTGGTCAGGCATGGCTCATTTGTGAGAAGTAAAGAATAATTTCTTTCCTCTGCACTTCCACATAGCTTTTACTTGTTTTGTTTTGTTGCTCCCTTTCCCCCTCCCTTTTCCCCTTTCCCTTTTTTCCCTTTAGTTGAATTGTTAATTAATAATATTTCCTATATATATATATATATACATATTTTCCTTTAATTAAATTATCCTTGTCTCAACCCGTGAGTTGTTCTTTCCTTTACTTCTTCCCCTCCTCATCTGAGGAGGGGGAGTGAGAGATTGGTTGTGGTGTTCAGCTGCCCAGCACGGTAAAACCACCACATCTTGTTATTATTCTAGGCACATTATTAATGGTGAAGAAGGATGTATTTGAATACCTTCCTCACTGCTTGCCTGAGCTCTTGGTTCCTCATGCTGTAGATGAGGGGGTTCACTGCTGGAGGCACCACTGAGTACAGAAATGACACCACAAGATTTAGAGCTGGGGAGGAGAGGGAAGAGGGTTTCAGATAGGCAAACATTCCCGTGCTGACAAACAGGGAGACAACAGCCAGGTGAGGGAGACACATGGAAAATGCCTTGTGCCGGCCCTGCTCAGAGGGCATCCTCAGCACAGCCCTGAAGATCTGCAGGTAGGACAGCACAATGAAAACAAAACAACTAAAAATTAAGAAAAGGCTAAAAGCAATAACTCCAGCTTCCCTGATATAGGCATCTGAGCATGAGAGCTTGAGGATCTGGGGGATTTCACAGAAGAACTGGTCCACAGCATTGCCTTGGCAGAGGGGCAGGGAAAATGTATTGGCTGTGTGCAGGACAGCATGGAGAAAGCCACTGCCCCAGGCAGCTCCTGCCATCTTGGCACAAGCTCTGCTGCCCAGGAGGGTCCCGTAGTGGAGGGGCTTGCAGATGGCAATGTAACGGTCGTAGGCCATGACGGTGAGAATGGAATACTCTGCATCAAAAAAGCATAAGTAAAAGCAGACCTGAGCTGCACATCCTTGATAGGAGATGGCCCTGGTGTCCCAGAGGGCATTGGCCATGGCTTTGGGGAGAGTGGTGGAGATGCAGCCCAGGTCGAGGAGGGCGAGGTTGAGGAGGAAGAAGTACATGGGCGTGTGGAGGTGGTGGTTGCAGGCTACAGCTGTGAGGATGAGGCCATTGCCCAGGAGGGCAGCCAGGTAGATGCCCAGGAAGAGTGTGAAGTGCAGGAGCTGCAGCTCCCGCGTGTCTGCGAATGGCAGGAGGAGGAACTCGCTCACAGAGCTTCTGTTGGACATGGTCTGACTTCGGACACTGTTGTATGTTGAAGAGGATAAGGGAGAAGAAAGTTAGAACAGACTTCCCAGAGTCAAAACATATTAAAACTCTCAGAGCAAACCCAGCCTCTGAGATTGCCTCTTTGCAGGAGAACCTTTCTGCAGCTCTCTTGCTTGAGCTGTGGCAGGTGGTGGTCACTGGGAGAAGAGGCTGCTGTTAGCTCGAGTGGAGTCCTTCGTGCTGTGCCGAAGGAGGAAGTCAGAAGCATGGGGGAAAATCACATTCAGGCTATGGGTCAGATCCATGAACTTTGCGGTGCTGTTGCAAAACAAAACAAAACAAAACAACTCATGTGAATTCAGAGGCAGAGCTGCAGGGATTTTGTTTCCTTTGTTTTATTCCAGCTGCCCCTGTAATGCTTAGGAGAGGTATTGAGTGTTTGTTTGAACTCCCTGACTTTTCCTGTGCACTCCTGTGGGTACCAGGAGTAAAAGGGACTGTCCCTTGGCAAAGACTGCGCAGAGCAGCTCTGCCCAGAACACCTGTTCTCAGCTTCCCTTTGTCATCCCTCTGTGAGCTGCAGGAGCATCCCACTCAGGTGTTTCCCTGAGAAGAAACTGGAGACAGCTGAGAGCAGAGAAGTCCCAGTCCAAGTGCAGCCTCACCTTGTCTCTGGGTGAAGGTCTGAGCCAGAAGGAGCTTGGGAACTTCTCTTCATTTGGGCCCTGACTGCTGTGCTGGACTGCAGGAGGTGAATAGATTTATTAGTAGGCAGATTTTAGTGTAGAGACCAAAACCAAAAATAAAACTAAAAAGTTAAACAAGACTTGAGCAGTTGAGCTCTTAAGCTGCATTTTACTCCTTTTGCCAGTAACCTCTGCTGTACCTTCCTGTCACCTTTACAAGCCAAGACCTGCATCCTTCTCCACGGCTGTGGTATATCTGGCACTCCGAGCTCTGCTTCTATTACCAAAGAGCCCATTAATAACAACAGTATGAGCTTCCGGGCTGTCAGAACTGTTTTCATTTCAGATTTTTCTTTTCTTGTAAGAGAAAAGAGTGTAAAACAATGCAGCTCTGTCTCCCTCTAGTTTATGGCAAGCACATCTTGAACAGCAGAGACATAGCTAGCATCTTACAGCTCCCATCCAAGGCAGGAGAGCTCCATGCTCAAGTTTTTCAGACTGTGTATTAGGAACAAAATGTTTCTGACACAACGTATTGTAGGTTGCTGTAAAAACATAGTCAAGATCAACTACTCCTACTTTATTCACAGCTGAACTAGGTGAGGTCAACCCCCGGTGTGAAGGTGAGCACTGCACGTGCCCAGCTCTGATGTGGCTCTCAGTACAGGTACGAAACCCATCCACGATGTCATCACAGCACAATAACCATCGTCCCTCTGCCACCTCACTAGTGTTGTCTTCTGGCTGGCCAGAGCCTGCTGTCCAGGGCTGAGTTCCATGTACCTGGCTGTTGCTGCTGCTGCTTTCCTCCTCGTTGTCACCAGCAGCCCTGCAGGGAAGCGCCCTCCACTTCCATGGCCCTCTCAACCACAAAAACAGTTCAAAAGCTTCTTCTTAAGGGCCCCTGAAATCTGAAGGCACCTGTTACTCAACCTAAATAACCTATTAACTTCATTAGGTAAATCAGCAATAATTCTTAGCCTCTTTGTTGTTTTGATTCTTACAGGAGCAACGCCCCAGCTAAAAGTATCCCAGAATACAAGTAATGAATAAATCTGAACATGAGACGTGATTATTGTAAGATTTTATGTAAGGTAAGTGTAAGATTGCATAGGATTTTTGCACTCAATCCATGACAGGAACCCTAGGGCTTTCACACAGAAAAGTGCAAGGTGACGAAGCAGAAGTCACTGCTCTCCTCTGGAAAACCAGTCTGATGCTAAGCAGACTGGCTTAAGTGGTTCCCCTGGTCCATGGCAGGAAGTTTTACAGTGAAACAATCTGTCCTAATGTGTTAAATTTTGATTGTCAGCTGACAGAGAGCCCCGCATCGTGAACCAGGGCAGGGTGTTCTGGGCTGACCGGGGACACCTGTGCTAGGGCACACCAAGGGGCTTCCGCCAGGTTTCCTCACCTCGCACTGCAATCCAGCAGCAGTCCCAAAGCCTACTGTATTGCCCACTGCCCTCCCAGAAACAAGACCCAGGAGGAGACCTTTCCAGGACCTGCAGTTGCACGGCCCTGCAGCCAGAGACTTACCTTGTCAAGGGCTGTGGAGATTTCTCCTCCAGTCAGCTCACTGCATCCTCCCACCCCCAACTGCCTTTAAGCCCTCTCACCTTCTCTCCTCTCCGTGTGTCTGCTGTGGTCAGAGCCCCCAGCCCTGGTGCGCTGTGCAGAGGAGCTGCTCCTGGGCAGAGCTGTCTCTCTGCACCAGGGCCCTCTTGCCAGGAGCTCTCTCTGTCCCAGGAGCCCGGCCCATCTCAGCAGCAGAGGCTCAGCCCAAGGCATTGTAATCACCCCTCTGGTGGCTTTGGTGAGGAGCCCATGAACCTCAGGCAATGAGAGCAAATTGAAGAAATCTTTCAAGAAGTCCAAGTCAGATGCAAGTTTCCTGGAGTGTCCCCTGAGGGCCAGGACTGACATAGCCTCCCTTGGAGCTCATTAGAGCAGAACATTGGAGTCAGTGAAGACAAGGAGACAAAGGCAATGTGAAGGTGACACTGATGTGTAGACCAAGTGGATGTGTTTCACCAAGCACAAGGGGTGAACCTTGACCCCCAAACCCAGGGAAGGGAGATCCTTTCCCTTCACACATTGCTCAGGGCTCTTCCTGGGGCAGTAGGAGGTGGGGATGTGCATTTGCAAGTGCAGGAGAATAGTACAACCCCTGCCTGGTTCATGGGTGGGAGCGAGGAGGCAATGAGGTCCTGGTGCTTTAACGATAAGCTATTTCCTCATAGGCCTCAGTGGCAGAGACAACAGCCATAGCCATGGACAGAAAGACCTCGGTTCTGTTGGGAATTTCAGCCTTGCCACAGCCCTTGCTCCTCTCCACACTAGGCTGTCCTAAGAACTCCCACACCTGCACCTCTTTCCCTGCTGGCTGCAGACCCTTGTGCCTGTGGTGTCACTCCGGATCTGAGCTGAGTCTGATAACTCAGATGATCCTGGTGGCCATGCTCCTCATAAGGCAGCTCTGTAGGAAACTGGCCTGATTCCTGGTGAGCAGACATCACTGCTCGTATGCTATCCCATTTGGTACCCGGGCCCTCCTCCTCCTGGGCACTGCTCACTCAGCAGGGTCCCACTCTGCCCTGATGTGTGGGGTTACTCTTCCTCAGGTGTTGGATTATGCTCTTCTCCTTGTAAATGTTAAGAGGTTTTTGTAGGCAAAATCCGGCAGTTTCTCAAGGTTCCCCCACACCGAGGCTCCATGCCATCAGCTGTTCATGTCTGCAGGCAGACGGTTCAACCTTCATGTGATTGTGCTATCTCTGACAAGATAGCAGCATCAGGAGTTGCAGGAAAGTATGGATAATACGGGAGTGACCAACTGAATGGAACTGCAGAAGAGAATCACGGAAGGGTAGGGGATGGAAGGCTGCCAGGTTTCACCTCTTCTGTGCTTCCTTCTCTTGCATGCTGTCAGTTTGTCTGGAGCTGTGTCTTAAATGTTATGGGGCTGTGCAGGTCAAAATTAGAAGGGCCAAAGCCCAGTTGGAGCTTAATCCATCTATTACTGTCAAAGAAAATAAAAACTGTTTATATAAATACTTTAAATAAAGGAGGATTAAGGCGAATCATCATCCTTTATTGGATGTGAGAGGAAACCTAGTGACAAGAGAGGAGGTAAAGGCTGACGTACTCAATGCCTTCTTTGCCTCAGTCTGTAGCAGCAAGAGCGGATGTTCCCCTGGACATTTCTTCCTCCTCATGGCCAGTGCCGCCATTCTAAGGTACACTTTGTGACAACTTTTTCTCTCCTGCTCTTTCTGACCACCAAAGAAAGCTGCACCAGGGTGGAAACCACTCCTAAAGTAGGCATCCCAACACATCAGCCTTCTTGCAGCCTGTCATCCAACCAGACAGAAGTCACCTCTAAAGCAACTTGCAAGCCAAGGGCCTGCTGCTGGCCTTGAAGCTCCTTGGCTGGACACAACCAAGCCACATGCCTCCTGCTGTCCAGTCATATACTCAAGCAGAAGGGACAGGACAACCCATATCTGGACCTTGTTTCTGTCTGGGTCCTCCTGGGTATGTAGGCAGAGGGGTTCCCACAGTCAGCATGCCCACCAGCTGCCTTCTGCTGGCCTACCAGGGCCACTGGCAGATGTCAGACAAAAAGTACAGATCGCAGGTAGAAGTCAAGGCTGACCTGCCACCTACAGACAGAATTGACCTCACAGTCCCTTTCTGTGACATGTTCCTACTGCTGCCCTATGAACTGCAGGGACAGAAGTGACCTCACAGTTGCTTCCACAGTCACATTCCTCCTGCTGGGGAAGGATATCCTGCACAAGTGACCGCTTCCTAGTTCCCATGGGAGTAGGGCTCACCTTTCTGTGTTAGAGAGTAAACAGATGTTTAATGGGAAGGTTTGCTGTTCTTCTGTGGTTAGAGTATGGGCAAGGTCTGTGGTTTAGGGTTTATTTTAGGTCTTCCAAGAAGTCTAGGGTTGAATAGAGCATTCAAATGCTAGTGTGTCCTCGTTTCAATTAGGACAGGGTTAATTTTCGTCCTAGTAGCTGGTAGAGTGCTGTGTTTTGGATTAGGATGAGAAGAGTGCTGATAACATGCCGATGTTTTGGTTGTTGCAGAGCAGTGCTTGTACCAAGCCAAGGACTTTTCAGCTCCTCGTGCTGTCCTGCCAGCAGGCAGGCTGGGGGTGCAGCAAGAGCTGGGAGGGGACAGACCCAGGACAGCTGACCCAAACTGGCCAAAGGAGTATTCCATACCATCTGACGTCATGCTAAACAATAGATAGGGGTGGCTAGCCAGGATGGGGGCGCCGGCTGCTCCTGGATAGACTGGGCATCGGTCAGCGGGTGGTGAGCAATTGCATTGTGCATCACTTGCTTCAGACACACAATTATTATTATTATTATTATTGTTGTTGTTGTTTTCTATCTTAATAAACTGTCTTTATCTCAACTCTCGCTTCACTTTTCCATTTCTCTCCCCCATCCCAGAGAGGGAGGGGGGAGGGTGAGCAAACGGCTGTGTGGTGTTTAGCTGTCGGACAGGTTAAACCACAACAGAGGTGAAGAAGAAAGGGAGAGTGAAGAAGTGGGGAAAAGTGTGTGTGCGTCATATCCCCCCTGTCTACTAACTGAGGGGCATGAGTACCAGGGAAAGAACTGGTCTTGCTGCTAAAGACTGAGGCAAAGAAGGCATAAGTACCTCAGCCTTTTCTCAGTCTTTTCCTCATCTCTTGTCACTAGGTTTCCCCCCACCCAATAAAGGCTGAAGATTCTCCTTAATTGTCTTTTTTTTTTTTTTTTTTTTTTTTTTTTAATGTATAAATTAATAATAATAATAAAAATATTGTCTTTAATAGTAATAGCCAGATTGAGCTACAGCTGAGCTTTGGCCCTTCTGTCTTTTTCCTTGCACAGCCTCACGAAATTTAGGACACAGCTCTGGACAAAATAAGAATGTACGTGAGAAGGAAGCCCAGAAAAGGTTGAATCTGGATGACTTCTATCCACGGAATCACAGAATCACAGAATAGTCTAGGTTGGAAGAGACCTACAAGATCACCGAGTCCAACCTCTGACCTAACGCTAAAGTCTTCCACTACAAGTCTTCCACTAACAAGTCATCCCCTACACTTCTCTGAGTCTGTGCTGCAATTCTATTCCACTAGTTATTACTGCATTGTATAAACTGTCCTGCAACTGCTGATGCTGGTATCCTGGGAGAGACAGCACAGTCATATGAAGGGTGAGCCGCCTGCCTGAAGACATTAACAGCTGCAGGAATGGAGCATCTGTCCAGGAGAACCTTGAGAAACTGCAAGGTTTTACCTACAGAAACCTCTTGACATTTACAAAGAGAAGAGCCTAGTCGTGCACCAGTGGAATAATAACCGCACACATCAGGGCAGACTGGGACTGTTCTGAGTGAGCAGTGCCCAGGAGGAGGAGGGCCTGGACACCACGAATGATACTGTACAAGCAGTGGTGCCTGCACCAGGAACCAGGGCAGCTTCCTACAGAACTGCCTTACGAGGAGCATGGCCACCAAGAAAACCTGAGTTATCATAGTCAGATACTATGTGATACCACCCACACAGGGGTTTCCCAG
The DNA here is from genome assembly GCA_011076525.1 of Nettapus auritus. Taxonomy (NCBI): domain Eukaryota; kingdom Metazoa; phylum Chordata; class Aves; order Anseriformes; family Anatidae; genus Nettapus; species Nettapus auritus. Next base: position 411 of record JAACYP010023838.1, on the reverse strand, counting down.
TGTGCAGCTCCTCATTTTGGAGGGGTGCTGGACACTGCCCAGAGAGGTTCTGCCAAGGTGGGGTTCAGGGCCTAAAGCACCTCCCTTGTTTAGGGACCTGGGTTTCTCTGGCCCAGTGGAATGGAGGCTCCAAGCTGTGCAGTAGCAGCCTGAGAATGCCTGAAGGGTGCTTTTGGAGATGCCGTAGCTTTCCTCTGTAGTGGCATACAGAATGAGACAGAAAATCTAATGGCAAGTGGAGCCCAAGTGGCCTATCATGACATGAATGAAGTCACACGACCATTGAGTCCTTTAACAGAATCACAGAATCACAGAATTTCTAGGTTGGAAGAGACCTACAAGATCACCGAGTCCAACCTCTGACCTAACACTAACAAATCATCCCCTAAACCATATCCCTAAGCTCTACAT
>MU015966.1:0-19394 GCA_011076525.1 Nettapus auritus | reverse complement strand
TTTTTTTTTTTTTTTTTTTTTTTTTTTTTTTTTTTTTTTTTTTTTTCCAGAACTACTATTCCATTATTATGTAAATATATAAATATATGCAAGGGCAAATAATAGTAATATTGAAAATCAGAATGGAACATTAAGACCATGCAAAATGCAGATATTTGTATTTGTTGTAGTTGTTTTTGTTAGCAGTAATGGTGGTTGTTTCCTGTTTTTTTTTTTTTTTTTTTTTTTTTTTTAACAGTTTCTTTTCTTCTACATTACAGTTACTGAATCTTAAAATCATATGATTATGCTAGATTGAACTTCTGTGAAATCTTGTCAATTGCAAGGTAGGTCGTTCTCTGATATATCATGCATGTTAAACCTTTATATTTGAGCAGAATATGAGTCATGAAAATTGATTTTAGTAGTAGCTTTTATCAAAAGTAGGCATTATTTTTCTGATCTTTTAGCTGGCATCTAGTATTATGTAGATGCTGAAGCATAGATTTCCTATTTATCTCCATTTACTCAAAATCTACTCAAGTGATGATCAAAATTTATCTCAAACTTACTCATCAAGCTACTGAGAATACATTTATTTTATTTTAAATTTCACCTTTATATTGAGGATACTAAGTTTAAAAGAGAAAATAAAAGAGAAAGCTACGAGTATATTTTTTATCCAATTCTATTCAGTTTCTTCTAGTCATTAAAATTCAATCTTCTTCTATTCATTAAAATTACATCTTTAACACATGCCCTTGTTATTCACATCTTTTAATATTATTCACAACACCCACCCAAATACCCATACTTAGCAAATCTAAATGAAATCAATATCTACCAAAAGGAATCATGCTCTTCTTGCACTTTATTTCTCAGTCTTAAACGAATTATTTTTTATTCCTACTGTAAGAGCAACATTGTTATGCACTTTCTGTACTTTTATTAACATTAATTCTGAAAGTACAGAATTTTCTCATCCCATGTGCATTCTAAAAATATTCTTAGTATCTTCAGGCTAGTCAAATTGTCACATAAATTCACTTCTTCATACTAAAACAAGTAGTTGATGTCCCATAGAAGAAACCTGGTGAAATTCTGTCTGTTGACCCAGTCTACATTGTTTGTTGCCACTTTGTTAATGGATTTGTTTTTGAACATTCTTACTCTCTTTTGTGAGAATTATTAGGAAAACAAACAGACCAACAATCTCTGCCCTCTGCTATCTAATTGAACTAGGTGGCAAAGATGATACCATAGCAAAGATTGTAAAGGAATCAGTACCTTGACAATTCATAAAATAGCAGGGTCTCTGCTCAGCAGCATACCTCCTAGTCTGTTTAGCCTGGATCAGCAAGATAGCCTTATTGCCAGGGAAGTGTCTGAAACCACTTGCTTTCCTTTCTTTCCCTCACCATATCACCCAAATAGATACATCTATTGAGGGCAGGATTTCCCCCAGTAAGTCTTATCACTAATCTTATGCTTCATTAGTCTTGCTAAAATTTTCATTTTTCTTTGTGAACTTTTGGAATGACTGAGAACAAAATATCCAGAAAGATTATTTTCCTCTATCTCTTATTGTTACAAAACTCTCTTAACTGATGTTGTTTCCACTTCTTAGATTAATTAATTTATTGATTAAATACTAATACTAATACTACTAATAAAATCATATGTTTTCAAAGGAGATTATGGTTATATGGAAACAAACAAACAAACAAGCAACAACAACAACAACAACAACAACAACAAAGAAAAAAAAAAAAAAAAAAAAAAAAAAAAAAAAAAAAAAAGAGCTCTCCAAGTGTCATGCAGGGGAAAGGGAACAAAACATTTAAAAGATTTACATAATTTGAAAAGATAAGTTAAATGCATATATTAACTTCTATTAGATTTGCACTAATACACAACAGCTATTTAGCTGTGTGTTTTACTTCTGTGACAGAATAAATTGCTATCTTATTCCTGATTTTAGAGTATAAAGACAGTATATAAAGGTGAGTACTTTGCTTGAAGTTATATTAGCTCTTTGGGGGTGGAGGATAGGGCTGGGGATTTTTTTGTTTGTCGGTTTTCAAAAATGTATTCATAGGATGTACAGAAGTGGCACAATGATGAGATAAATGGGGGTTTATTGATGTATTTAATTCAGTAATGCAATTGAAGATGCATTTACTTAGCAAAATAATTTCTATGAATGGTAATAACGAAGCTTTTTTTCAATGCAAGGAGAATATTATTAGAGGTCTCATGTATAATCAACAAATAATTTGGGCTAAGAAGACTCTCTGATGGATTTCTTTTAGGGGTCACTAAATAAACTTCATTTACTTGCTGTGTAGCCTTCTCAGGAAACTTGTCTCTGTCACTTCTTAGCTTGAATAATGATATCTTGTTTGATCATAGGATCACAATGCTGACCAATGAATCCAATCATCTGAAAATTTTAGTTAATCTGCATAACAATCACAGAAATGAACAGCAGTTCATCTCAGTTTTCAATGGGAACAGGATTTGTAAATAAACTATATAGATACATAAAAATGCAACAAAAAGGCAGCTCTAGTTCTTTTGGAAATTATGTGACTCTGCATCTAATTAAAGTGAAGACTTTTTTATGCTCACATACATTAAGTTTGAAAGTACTGTTTGTAACATTATAAATTCTTCTGTGAAGATAGGCTGACAGAGTTAGGGTTGTTCAGGCTGGAGAAAAGAGGGCTTTGGGGAGACCCTACAGCAGCCTTCCACTACCAAAAGGGGGCCTACATAAAAATTGGAGAGGGTCTCCTTTTCAGGGAGTATGGCTATATGACAAGAGCAATGGCTGTAAAGTCAAAGATTTAGTTTAAATATTCAGAAGATTTTTTTTTTTTTTTTTTTTTTTTTTTTTTCACTCAGAGGGTGATGAGGAATTAGAACAGGTTTCCCAGAGAAGCTGTGGGTGTTCCATCACTGGAGGTGTTAAAGACCAGGCTGAATGAGGCCCTGGCCAAACTAATCTAGTGTGTGGCATCACAGCCCATGGCAGAGGGCTTGGAATTAGATGATCTTTAAGGTGCCTTCCAACCCATTTTCTGTGGTTGATCATAGATTCTATGATTCTATAAAACTGAAAAGTTCTAGTGCTATGAATTCTTGATGTTGTCATAAAAATATCTCAATTACTGTAATTGGCAATATTAATGTAAATCAAACTATTTTTTTTTTGGAACCAGTGTACACAGCACAATAAAACAAACATTTGAAAGTTTCTTTAGAAGATACCTAGCTGATATACGTACATCTGCAAAACTACCTTGGTGATATTGCTTCCATCTAGGAGAAGAAACAAGAGTTTTACTTGATCATAAACAAGTGTAACATGCCTTCCAGAAGAGACAGATGTCTCTGTAGGTCTGTAGGAAAGAGGGAGTAAGATAATTTTCCAAATGTGTCTCAAGGGAAGAAATTTTGCTGTACAAAGCAGAAGAAAACTACAGTTTATAACAATTAAAAATGGATACAACCTACCACATACCTCATATTTATTTCTTGATGGAGATGTTGTATCCCACTTATATGGAAGGGATTTAAATGGAAATATAAAAAACTCATTAACCTACAAATTTTTAAATGAATAGGGTTTTAAAATTATAGATGTGCCATGTGTTTTCTGTTGAAATTAGTAGAAAAATAAACTAAAAAGTCATCAAACTATCACATTTATTGAATAATCCCTTACAAAATGGTAGAAGTGACAGAAAACCAACGGAATTTGTGTTTTCTCAATCATGGGATTGTCTAAATAACATCAAGACTACTGGCGCCTTATGGGTTGTACCTTTCTCAGAGGTGAGGAAAGGACTTTTGCACAGGAGATAGCAGTGTTGATTAATAGAGTTTTACATTAGATTTGAAAGGGGAAAGGGATAAAAACAGGCCCACTGGTGACAAGTTATGGAACTGCAAGCCAAAATCTGAAAGACTGCATGATAGTAAGATTCTTTAGCATTATGTATGAGCTACTCTGGATGCAATGAAGCACATTTGAAATGTTTCTACACCATCACATTCATCATGAGAAACAACCAATCGGAACTAAAAGCCTTAACACAGTCCCAGAGCTATGAAATCATTGGCATAAGTGAAACCTAATGGGAAGAGTCCTGTGACTGGTATGTTACGATGGATGGTTACAGGGTCTTCAGAAGGGACAGCCAGGGCAGGAGAGGGAGAGTAGGGGGGTGACACTGTATGTAAGGGAGAGGCTGGGCTGTGCAGAGCTTGCATTTGGTGATTCCATGGTTGAGAGCCTCTGGATAAGGATTAAGGGACAAGAAAATAAAGCAGATGTCATTGTGAGAATGTACTATAGACCACCCAGCCAGGATGATAATATGGATGAATTATTTGTTAAGGAACTGAGAAATACTTCTAGATCAGCTGCACTTGCCCTTGTAGGTGACTTCAACTTGCCAGATAGAAAATGAGAATACTACACAACAGATATAAATAGGTACAGGATATTCCTAAACTGCCTTGATGATAACTTCTTAGTACAGGTACTAAGGGAGATGACTAGGAAAGGTGTCCTCATAGACTTGTTGCTTGTGAACAGAGAATGTCTCACAGGGGGAGTGGTAATTGGTGGCTGCCATGACCATAGTGACCATGAAGTAGTCGTATTTAAAATTTTTGGTAATAAGAGGAAAGCTGACATAAAACTTCAACATAGGCTTGGGGAGAGGAGACTTCATATTGTTCAGGGAACAAGTTAGTAAGACACCTTGGGCAACTGCTTTTGAAGGTATTGAGGTCCATAAATGTTGGTGATTTTTAAAGTACTATCTCTTAAGAGCACAGCAACAGGCAATTCCAAAATGTCAGAAGTCAAGAAGGCAGGGCAGAAGGTCAGCTTGAATGTGTAGGGATCTTCTTCTAGAGCTTAGGTAGAAAAAGAAAATTTATGGTCACTGGAAGTGAGGTCAGGCACCATAGACAAATTATGTTGTTCATTTTGGGGAGAAAATTCATGTGGCTAAGGTTCAGTAAAAGTTGAATCTGACCATTACTGTTGAGGACAATAAAAAACATTTTGGTATTTTGGTGGTGGTGGTGGGTTTTTCTGTTTGTTTGTTTTGTTTTGTTTTGTTTTTAATACAATAACAACAAAAAGAGGACCAGAACAAACACTGGTCCATTATTTGATGAGGGAACTTTTCACAAATAGGAACACAGAAAAAGCAAAGACATTTAATGCCTTCTTTTTCCCTGTCTTCAAAAATGATGATGTGCTATGGGACCCCTATAGTCCTGATGTCCCAGTTTTCAAGAAGGGCAAGAAAGAAGACCCCAGTATTTACAGGCCTGTCAGTCCCACATCAGTTTCTGGTAGAAAATTATTCTGTTAGTTATTGAAAAACACATGAAAGACAATACTGTCATTGGTCACAGCCAACATGGGCTCAAGAGGGGAGATTCCTGACTAACAAACTTAATTTACTTTTACGACAAGGTCACCCATCTAGTTGACCAAGGTAAACAAGTTGATGATATCATTTTGGATTTACATAAAGCTTTCAATACTGTTTCCTACAGTATCTTTCTGGACAAAATGGACAGCACATCAGTAGATGAATACAAAATATGATTGGTAAAAAACTGGATGATAGGTTGGGCTCAAAGGGTTATAGTAAATGGATTACATCAAGCTGGCAGCCAGTCAGTAGTGGGATGCTACAAGACTCCATTTTAGGGCCAGATCTCCTCAGCGACTTGAATGCAAAACTTGAAGGTGTTCTGAGTAAGTTTGTGTGTGACAAAAAGTCTTGAGGAGTGGTTACTCTGTTGAGAGTAAAGAGGAGTTGCAGAAAGATCTTGACAAATTAGACAGCTGGGCAATCACCAAGAATATGCAATTTAACAAGAGAAAGTGCTGAATTCTGCACCTGGCAAAGGGCAACCTTGGGTATACATACAGACTGAGGGACAAAAAGTTGGAGAGCAGAACCACTGTAAGGATCTGATTGAAGGTAATTGAATATGAATCAATGCTGTGCCCTAGCAGCCAGAAGGTACAATCATTTCTAGGGAGCATCAAGCACAGAATTACACAGCATTACTAGTTGAGGGAAGTGACTGTCCTGCTCTACTCTGCAATGGTGACCTCATGTGTCTTACCTCAAGTACTCTGTGCAGCTTGGGGCACTGCAGTATAAAAAGGACATAAAACTATTAGAGTGTCCAAAGGAGGGCTAAAAAGATGGTGAAAGGTCTAGAAGGCAAAACGTATCAGGAGCAGCTGAAGTCACTTGGTTTGTTCATCCTAGAGGAGAAGAGGCTGAAGGCAGACCTCATGGTGGCCTACAGCTTCCTTGGAAGGTGGAGCAGAGCAGCAGGAGCTGATCTCTCTGGTGACTAGCAATAGGACCCAAGGAAACAGTATGAAGCTGTGACAGAGGAGATTTGGGGTGGATATCAGGGAAAGGTTTTTCACCAAAAGTGTGGTTCTTCACCTATAGAAAAATAATAAATAAATAAATAAATAAATAGACTGGGTAAAGAACTGTGTTTCAAATATTTTCTAGGTTGTGAAGGAACCACTGATTATTAATATTTGGTGTACTTTGTCCATTACTAGCACTTAAAGCAATAAAGGTTCTAAATGCCAAATATGTTTAAAAGGTTCCATTATTTCTACATTTCTACTCAGATACTGAAGAATAGGGTTTTTTTTCAAATCAGAAAAAAAAAAAAAAAACCAATATCAGGATTATGTGACTATTTTTTTGAATTTACTGGTCTTTGATCACTTTGTAATATTTTTCCTATCCAGATAGTATATACATATATTAAGACATAACAAGTTTTTAAGTCAGGAATATAGTCACATAATCATGAAATGGGTTGAATTGGAAGGGACCTTAAAAAATCATCTAATTCCAATCCCTCTGCCATAGGCAGGGATGCTACCCACTAGATCGGGTTGCTAAGGGCCATGGCCCCATCCAAACTGCTGTTAAACCCTTCCAGGAATGGGGCATACACAACTTCTGTGGGCAACACATTCCAGGGCCTTATTACCCTCTGAGTGAAAAATTTCCTGCTGACATCTAATCAAAATCTTCCCTATTTTAGTTTAAAACCATTGCGCTGGCCTGCCATTATTTGTCTGTGTAAAAAGATGTTCAGCATCTTTTTTATAAGTCCCTTTTAAATACTGAAAGACCACAATGAGGTCTCCCCAGAATGTTCTCTTCTCCAGGCTGAACATCCTCAACTGTCTCAACCTTTCTTCATAGGAAAGGTGCTCCAGTTCTTTGAAAATCTTTGTGGCCCTCTAATAGGTCCACATCTCCCTTGTGCTGAGGGCTCCAGACCTGGAAAAAGCACTCCATACAGTGGGGCCTTACAAGGGCACAGCAGAGGGGGACAATCACCTCCCTGCAACTGCTGGCCACTCCTCTCTTCATGCAGCCCAGGATGCAGTTGGCCTTCTGGGCAAGCGTGTACTTCTGGCCCATGTAAAACTTATTGTCTACCAAAACCCGGAAGTCCTCTGCAGGGCTGCTCTCAGTGAGTTCTTTTCCCAGTCTGTACTCGTGTCTGGGATTGTTCTGACCCAGTGAGGTTCACATGGGCCAAAATTTCGAGCTCATCCAGGTCCCTTTGGATGACATCCCTCACTGCTGTTGTATCAACTGCACCACTCAGCTTGGTGTCCTCTGCAAACTTGCTGAGGGTGCACTCAATCCCACTGTATATGTGAATAATAAAATTATTAAACAGTGTCAGTCCCAGAACAGACCATAGAAGGACACTACTTCTCTATATCCTCCACCTCCACATAGACCTGTTGACCACAACTCTCTTGGCGCAACCTTCAAGCCAATTGCTTATCCACTGAATGGCCCACTCTTCAAATCCATATAGCTATCAGGATGTCATGACGGACCGTGTCAAAACCTTACAGAAGTCCGTGTAGATGACACTGATTAGTTTTGTCAACAAATGCTGTCACTCCATTAGTGAAGACCACCAGATTCATCCTGTAAATTTCCCCTTGTACTCTTCCCAGGCCACAAGACCCTGCTTCCTCTGCCTGTTCTTTTCCTTCTTATACCTCAGTTTGACCATCAGGTACCCTGTCAGCTATGATGGTTTCCTGCCCTCCCAGCTTGACTTCTTACAGATGGATAAGGATATAAGGATGAAAGAAAAATCCAATGATGTTGAAATGAGCTTACTTTCAGAATGTTCTAGTGATCTGAAGGACCATCTGTAAAGATGCTGCAAACCTAAGCTTCTTCACTCTTACCTGTAGTGGTCTGTCACACCAAAAATTGTTGGTTTAGGGTGTAATTGACGAACCTGATCTCCTTCTATGACAAGGTGACACGCTTAGTGGATGAGGGAAAGGCTGTGGATGTGGTCTACCTTGAATTCAGAAAGGCATTTGACACCGTTCCCCACAGCATTCTCCTCAGGAAACTGGCTGCCCATGGCTTGGACTGGCACACGCTTCGTTGGGTTAAGAACTGGCTGGATGGCCGGGCCCAGAGAGTTGCGGTGAATGGAGTCAAATCCAGTTGGAGGCCAGTCACTAGTGGAGTCCCCCAGGGCTCGGTACTGAGACCAGTTCTCTTTAACATCTTCATCGATGATCTGGATGAGGGGATCGAGGGCACCCTCAGTAAGTTTGCAGACAACACCAAGTTAGGTGCGTGTGTCAATCTGCTCAAGGGTAGGAAGGCTCTGCCAGAAGATCTGGATAGGCTGGACCAATGGACCGAGGCCAACGGTATGAAGTTCAACAAGGCCAAGTGCTGGGTCCTGCACCCGGGGCACAACAACCCCAAACAGTGCTACAGGCTGGGAGACGAGTGGTTGGAAAAATGCCTGTTGGAGAAGGACCTGGGAGTTTTGGTTGATAGTCAGCTGAATATGAGCCAGCAGTGTGCTAAAGTAGCCAAGGAGGCCAACAGCACCCTGGCTTGTATAAGAAGCAGTGTGGCCAGCAGGTCCAGGGAAGTGAGTGTCCCCCTGTACTCAGCTCTGGTGAGGCCGCACCTCGAGTACTGTGTTCAGTTTTGGGCCCCTCACTACCAGAAGGACATGGAGGTGCTTGAGCGAGTCCAGAGAAGGGCAACAAAGCTGGTGAAGGGTCTGGAGAACAAGTCTTCCGAGGAGCGGCTGAGGGAGCTGGGACTAGCCTGGAGAAGAGGAGGCTCAGGGGCGACCTTATCGCACTCTAGAGGTACCTGGAGGGAGGCTGTAGCGAGGTGGTGGTTGGTCTATTCTCCCATGTGCCTGGTGACAGGATGAGGGGGAATGGGCTAAAGTTGGGCCAGGGGAGGTTTAGATTGGATATTAGGAAAAACTTCTTTACTGAACGGGTTGTTAGGCATTGGAATGGCGTTCCCAGGCAAGTGGTTGAGTCACCATCCCTGGACGTCTTTAAAAGATGTTTAGATGTAGAGCTTAGGGATATGGTTTAGGGGATGATTTGTTAGTGTTAGGTCAGAGGTTGGACTCGGCGATCTTGTAGGTCTCTTCCAAACTAGACATTCTGTGATTCTGTGATTCTGTGATTATGTGTCTTTTATTTTTCACTACTCATATTTTTCTGTGGTGGCTTTAGGATATTCAGTCTTTGCAGAACATGAAATTTGAAAATATATGATGGTTATAGAGTTTTTTGTGGAAATATGCAAAATTTACAAAGCAAGCTCATAAATAACAATCTCTTTGGCTATTTCACTGTGACTTTAACACATCTATCTGTGAGGAGCGTATGTTTGGATGTTTTGTATGAAGACATTCATTTGCCTTTTTAGTGTAAAAGATGACATTAAACTATTTCTGCACATTCCTACATACACATTTGTTCCCAAAAGGTTAGACGGTGTATTAGCTGCTTTTTGAAACTTTCCAGGAAAACTAAAAACAAATCTCTGATTATAAACCTCAAAATCTGTTCAGAAAGAGCAATGAGCAAAAGAAAAGCTTGCAATCCCAATTGTTGGCCAGAATGTGTGTTCAATATGATCTGTATAGTTGATGGTGAAAAACCTACCTGACTTTGCAAACCGTGTTCAATTTCTCTGATGTATGACCTACTTAAATTTTTGTAGAAGAGATAGCTCAAACACCAGTGAAAGTTTCTAAACATTGGTACTATTAATTGTCCCATCACTCACAGCAAGAGTCATTTAACTGTTTTATGGGAAGTGAATGGCCCTCAAGCTACTTAACATAAAAGTAACATTTGAAAAGATATGTAGTTATTGAAACACTAATTTCAATACTGTTTGTCAGAACGTAGAAATCACATAAAGATTGTTGTCTCAAACAACAACAAAATGTTGCTGTTCCATATCATAATAAACTGAAATTAAAATGATACTACAATCTTGCTAAAATACAGGATATAGTTACTCTAACTTGTGAAATCTTGCTGTCCTGGTTTCAGTTAGGACAGTTTTCCTCCTAGTAGCTGGTAGAGTGATGTGTTTTGGATTAGGATGGGAAGAATGCTGATAACATGCCGATGTTTTGGTTGTTGCAGAGCAGTGCTTATACCAAGCCAAGGACTTTTCAGCTCCTCGCTCTGTCCTGCCAGCAGGCAGGCTCGGGGTGCAGCAAGAGCTGGGAGGGGACAGACCCAGGACAGCTGACCCAAACTGGCCTAAGGAGTATTCCATACCATCTGACGTCATGCTAAACAATATATAGGGGTGGCTAGCCGGGATGGGGGTGCTGGCTGCTCGGGATAGACTGGGCATCGGTCAGCGGGTGGTGAGCAATTGCATTGTGCATCACTTGTTTCATACACATTATTATTATTATTATTATTATTATTATTATTGTTTCCTATCTTAATAAACTGTCTCTATTTCAACTCTCATTTCACTTTTCCGTTTCTCTCCCCCATCCCAGAGAGGGAGGGGGGAGGGTGAGCGAACGGCTGTGTGTTGTTTAGCTGCCAGCTGGGTTAAACCACAACAGTCCTTTTTGGCGCCCAACGTGGGGCACGAAGGGTTGAGATAACGACAGATCTGATCAGAGTGTGTTAAACTAAAACTGACCTGCTTAATAGTTGCTAGTCACAATGTTGATTGCTTTAATTTCACGTCTGCCGCACCTGTATTCCAAACTGTGTTTTATTGTACGTTACCTCCTGTATGTGATCCCTGTCGTGCTGTTTATCCTTTCCGGGCCCTGGTTTAAGATTGTTACGGTACTGTGCTGTGTAGCAATAGCTTATGAAACGATAAGATATCTGGTCCTGACGCTAACCTGTTACTTGTACTCAGCACTGTCGTCGACTCTGTGCTCTGGAGGCCATATTTCGGAAACTATTGGCAATTACACCTATTGCCTTTTCTCGTCAGGGAGCCAGTCTGTGGGGGGGACAGGGGAAGATATTTTTTCCTACTTGTTCACTTCCCTTTCCTCCTTCACCACCCTCTTATCCTCCAAGCTAGTTGTGATAGTTCTCCAAGATGTTGAATATCCTTGGGATACTCAGACTAGCATGTTCTTGTTGTTATGTCTACTGAATATGCTTCAGGTTTTGCTTAAGGTTAAACAACTACTTAGGAAACTCATTCGGAGATCAGTCCTGAGGCAGGATGGTGGTGAGTGGCAGGGAGTGTGGGAGGATATGGGCAAGCATCTAGAGCAGTGGGCACCTCCGATGTTTTGGAAATTCACCCCTGAACAACTGCAAAACCCTAAAAAACTGGTAAAATGCTTGAAAAAAAGGTGTAATGACTCTGGCAGTTCCAAAGTGACACAACTCACTGTAACGTGTTGGGGTCTGGCCTATGCTGATCGAGCTGCAATTGATGCTACTATCAACCCAGTTCCAGCTCCTGCAGCCGCTCCAGTTCCAGCCCCCGCAGCCGCTCCAGTTCCAGCTCCTGCAGCTGCTCCATCTCCTGAAGCCGCTCCAGCTCCAGCTTCTGCAACCGCTCCAGTTCCAGCTCCTGCAGCCTCTCCAGTTCCAGCCCCTGCGGCCACTCCAGCCCATGCAGCCACTCCAGCTCCTGCAGCCACTCCAGTTCTAGCCTCTGCAACTGCTCTGGTTCCAGCCCCTGCAGCCGCTCCAGCCCCTGCAGCCGCTCCAACTCCAGCTCCTGCAGTTGCTCCAGCTCCTGGGCCAGAGAAACGAGCGGTAGCCGTTCAAGTTGCACCTGCAGAGGGAAATCCAGCCCCAGTGGTAGACCCTATGGCTGGGCCAGAGAAACAAGCTATAGCAGTGCAAGTTACCCCTGTAACCAAGGTAAAAAAATGGTACAGAGACTCAGGTCGCTTAGAACGCAGAGAGTCTTCTGCTGGGTCTAGGTGTAGAGAAGACGAGGCCGGGCCATCCAGGGAGCAGGAGGATGAAGATGAAGATGTATCAAAAATAGCAGTATCTACCCGAGACCTATGTGAGCGTGAGCTACGAGACGTGCGAAGAGATTTCAGCCGCTCTATAGGTGAGCAGCTTGTCACCTGGCTGCTCCGGTGCTGGGACACTGGAGCCGAGAGGGTGGAATTAGATAGAAATGAAGCCAAGCGGCTGGGATCCCTTGCTAAAGATGCAGACATCGACAAAGCAATTGGAAATAGAGTACGATCTTACAGCCTCTGGAAGCATCTCCTGTCAGCTGTGAGGGAAAGGTATCCCTACAAGGAAGAAATTGTATGTCATCCAGGCAAGTGGACCACTATGGAGAAGGGAATCCAGTACCTGAGGGAATTAGCAGTACGGCAGGTGATTTATGAGGACCTAGACAACGAACAAATATCCCTAGATCCAGATGACATCAGGTGAACCCGACCCATGTGGTGGAAGTTTGTACGGAGTGCACCATCATCATACACCAACTCATTGGCAGTAATGACCTGGAGAGAAAGTGACGAACCCAGAGTGTATGAAGTGGCTAGACAACTCCAGCGGTATGAAGAAAGTCTCTCCTCTTCCTTACAAGCCTGCGTCTCGGCTGTGGAGAAACTTTCTGAAAAGGTCCACCATCTTGAAGAGGGATTATTTTCCTCCCCACTTGAACAAACCAGTGTCCACCAACTAAAAGAGAATACTTTGGAGAAACTTTCTGAAGAGGTCCACCAACTTAAAGAGAGATTATTTTCCTCCCCGCCTGTACAAACCAGTGTTTCAGCTACCAGGGGTAAGCGTTCATCCGCGCAAGGAAGACGATATGGTGGGTACACACCCCGTGCCACCCTGTGGTTTTGCCTATGTGACCATGGACAGGACATGAGGAAATGGGATGGAAAATCCACCGCAACCCTAGAGGCACGGGTACGTGAGTTGCAAAAGAAAACAATTGGGAAAAAGTTTGCTGCTCCAACTTCCAGTAGGCAGTCCTTTAAACACAGAAGCGAAGATTCTGACCAGGACTAGAGGGGCCCTGCCTCCAGCCAGGAGGAGGAAAGGGATAATAGAGTTTATTGGACTGTGTGGACTCGATGGCCTGACACGTCAGATGCACAGAAGTATAAAGCTTCAGTAGACACCGGTGCACAATGGACTCTAATGCCATCAATCTATAAAGGGACAGAACCCATCTGTATCTCTGGAGTGACAGGAGGATCCCAACAGCTAACTGTATTGGAAGCTGAAGTGAGTCTAACTGGGAATGAGTGGCAAAAGCATCCCATTGTGACTGGCCCAGAGGCTCCACGCATCCTTGGCATAGATTACCTCAAGAGAGGGTACTTCAAGGATCCAAAAGGGTACCGGTGGGCTTTTGGCATAGCTGCCTTAGAGACAGAGGGCATTAAACAGCTGTCCACCTTGCCTGGTCTCTCAGAGGATCCTTCTGTGGTGGGGTCGCTGAGGGTTGAAGAACAGCAAGTGCCAGTGCCAATCGCTACCACAACTGTGCACCGGCGACAATATCGCACCGATCGAGACTCCCTAATTCCCATCCATAAGTTAATTCGTCAGCTGGAGAGCCAAGGAGTGATCAGCAAGACTCACTCACCTTTTAATAGTCCCATATGGCCAGTGCGAAAGTCTAATGGTGAGTGGAGACTAACAGTGGACTATCGTGGCCTGAATGAAGTGACGCCACCACTGAGCGCTGCAGTGCTGGACATGCTAGAACTCCAGTATGAACTGGAATCTAAGGCAGCCAAGTGGTATGCCACAACTGATATCGCTAATGCATTTTTCTCCATCCCTCTAGCAGCAGAGTGCAGGCCACAGTTTGCTTTCACTTGGAGGGGCATCCAATATACCTGGAATCGATTGCCCCAGGGGTAAAAACACAGCCCTACCATCTGCCATGGACTGATCCAGTCTGCACTGGAGCAGGGGGAAGCTCCTGAACACCTGCAGTACATCGATGACATCATTGTGTGGGGTGACACAGCAGAGGAAGTTTTTGAGAAAGGGAAGAAAATAGTCCAAACCCTTCTGAAGGCCGGTTTTGTCATAAAACAAAACAAAGTTAAAGGACCTGCACAAGAGATCCAGTTTTTAGGAGTAAAATGGCAGGATGGACGTCGTCAAATCCCAATGGATGTGATCAACAAAATAACAGCTATGTCTCCACCAACTAGCAAAAAAGAAACACAAACTTTCCTAGGTGTCGTGGGGTTTTGGAGAATGCACATGCCAAATTACAGTCTGATTGTAAACCCGCTCTACCAAGTAACCCGTAAGAAGAACGATTTTGAATGGGGCCCTGAGCAACGACAAGCCTTTGAACAAATTAAGCAGGAAATAGTTCATGCAGTAGCCCTTGGGCCAGTCCGAACAGGACCAGATGTAATGAATGTGCTCTACACCGCAGCCGGGGAGAATGGCCCCACCTGGAGCCTCTGGCAGAAGGAACCTGGGGAAACTCGAGGTCGACCCCTAGGGTTTTGGAGTCGGGGATACAGAGGATCCGAGGCCCGCTACACTCCAACCGAAAAGGAAATATTGGCAGCATATGAAGGAGTTTGATCTGCTTCAGAAGTGATCGGTACTGAAGCACAGCTCCTCCTGGCACCCCGACTGAAAAAAGAAAAAGAAAAAGAAAAAGAAAAGGAAAAAGGAAAAGGAAAAGAAAAAGAAAAAGAAAAAGAAAAACAAAGAAACGAAGGTTTACATGGCCACATTAAATGACATGAGATGCTTAAGAAAAAAAAAAAATGCATTTTTCACACAGATCTTCATTTCTCAAGAGCAGTTGATACTATTTATAGCATCCTAACTGAAGATTTTCTTCCTGATGGATAAATCCAGACTTTACTGGAAAGCAGTTAAAATAACTGAAAGTGTAAAACTGTTTTACTATTGCAAAGCACTATCACTGTTTAATTTACAGTTTTTACATATAACCCCATGCAGTGTTATAGGTTTGGGGCAGAGAGACTGGAAAGTTGTGCAGAGAAAAAGGATCCAAGGCTGAGGGGAGACCTCACTGCAGTCTACAGCTTCCTCACGAGGAGGAGTGGAGGTGCAGGTACTGATCTATTCCTTTAATGACCAGTGATAGGACCCAAGGGAATGGAGCCAAGCTGTGACAGGGGAGGTTCAGGCTGGATATCAGGAAGAGGTTATTCACTGAGAGAGTTGTCATTCACTGAAACAGGATACCCAGGGAATTAGTCATGGCACCAAACCTGTCAGAGTTTAAGAAGCATTTGGACTATGCACTTAGATATATGGTCTAACTGAATTTTTAGATAGACCTTTGTGGTGCCAAGAGTTGGACTCGTTGATCCTTATGGGTCCTTTCCAACTCGGGATATTCTATGATTCTATGATTTTATGTTGGTCAACACTTCCCTGAACATTAGCGGGAAGTGTGCCTAGCTAGCCAAGAAGGTCATTAATATCCTCTCCTGTATCAGGAATAGTGAAGCCAGAAGGACCAGGGAGGTGATTGTCTGCCTTTACTCAGCTCTGGTGAGACTGCACCTTGAGTACTTAGTTCCATTTTAGATCCTTCAGTGCAAGAAGGACATTGAGGTCCTGGAGTGTGTCCAGAGAAGGGCTACAAAGCTGGTGAAGGGTCTGGAACAAAACCCTTATGAGGAGTGGCTGAGAGAAATGGGTTTGTTTAGTCTGGAGAAGAGGAGGCTCAGGGGAGACCTTATTGCTCTCTACAACTACCTGAAAGGGAGTTGTGGAGAACTGGGGATCAGCCTCTTCTCACAGATAACTAGAAATAGGACTAGAGGGAATGGTCTCAGGTTTCACAGATGGAGGTTCAGTTTGGAAATTAGGAGAAACTCAGTAAGAACAGTTAGGTATTGGAATGACTTGCCCAGGTAAGTGATAGAGTCACAGTCCCTGGAGGTGTTTAAGGAAAGGTTGGATGTGGTACTTACAGACATAGTTTAGTGAGTGATATTTGTGGTAGAGGGATGGCTGAACAATCGTGGAGGTCTTTTCCAGCCCTAATTATTCTATTGTGATCCATGGTGGTGCAATCTTATAATACCAAGGAAAATATCGACTCAAGCAAACTACTCAATTTCAAATTAAATTTTTGAGCTGGAATGTACTGAAATTTACCAATGTATTCAGTAGGGCACAAAGGACCTATTCCAGTTGTGGAATATGAATTTCAAGTGTTTGCTGTCACAGAATCACAGAATCACAGAATTTCTAGGTTGGAAGAGACCTCAAGATCATCGAGTCCAACCTCTGACCTAACACTAACAGTCCCCACTAAACCATATCCCTAAGCTCTACATCTAAACGTCTTTTAAAGACCTCCAGGGATGGTGACTCCACCACTTCCCTGGGCAGCGCGTTCCAATGTCTAACAACCCTTTCGGTAAAGAAGTTCTTCCTAAGATCCAACCTAAAATTCTCCTGGCGCAACTTAAGCCCATTCCCCCTCGTCCTGTCACCAGGCACGTGGGAGAACAGACCAACCCCCACCTCGCTACAGCCTCCTTTGAGGTACCTGTAGAGAGCGATAAGATCACCCCTGAGCCTCCTTTTCTCCAGGCTGAACAATCCCAGCTCCCTCAGCCGCTCCTTGTAGGACTTGTTCTCCAGGCCCCTCACCAGCTTCATCGCTCTTCTCTGGACTCGCTCAAGCACCTCCATGTCCTTCTTGTAACGAGGGGCCCAAAACTGAACACAGTATTCGAGGTGCGGCCTCACCAGAGCCGAGTACAGGGGGACGATCACCTCCCTAGCCCTGCTGGTCACACTGTTTCTTATACAGGCCAGGATGCTGTTGGCCTTCATGGCCACCTGAGCACACTGCTGGCTCATATTCAGCCGACTATCAACCATCACTCCCAGGTCCTTCTCTGCCTGGCAGCTCTCCAACCACTCATCTCCCAGCCTGTAGCTCTGCTTGGGGTTATTGCGTCCCAGGCGGAGGACCCGGCACTTGGCCTTGTTGAACTTCATGCAGTTGACCTCAGCCCATCGGTGCAGCCTATCCAGATCCTCCTGCAGAGTCTTCCTACCCTCGAGCAGATCGACACACGCACCTAACTTGGTGTCATCTGCAAACTTACTGAGGGTGCACTCAATGCCGTCGTCCAGATCATTGATGAAGACATTAAAGAGGACCGGCTCCAGCACCGAGCCCTGGGGAACGCCACTAGCGACCGGCCTCCAACTGGATTTGACTCCATTTACCACGACGCTTTGGGCCCGGCCATCCAGCCAGTTTCTAACCCAACAAAGCGTGTGCCAGTCCAAGCGAAGAGCAGCCAGTTTCCTGAGGAGAATGCTGTGGGAAACGGTGTCAAAAGCTTTGCTGAAGTCAAGGTAGACCACATCCACAGCCTTTCCCTCATCCACCCAGCGCGTCACTTTGTCATAGAAGGAGATCAGGTTCGTCAAGCAGGACCTGCCCTTCATAAACCCATGCTGACTGGGCCTGATCGCCTGCTTGCCCCGCAAGTGCTGCGTGATGACTCTCAAGATAATCTGCTCCATGAGCTTCCCTGGCACTGAGGTCAAACTGACAGGCCTGTAGTTTCCCGGGTCAGTCCTCCGGCCCTTCTTGTAGATGGGCGTCACGTTTGCTAGCCGCCAGTCAACTGGGATCTCCCCCGATAGCCAGGACTGTTGATAAATGATGGTAAGCGGCTTGGCCAGCTCCTCTGCCAGTTCTCTCAGAACCCTCGGGTGGATCCCGTCTGGCCCCATTGACTTGTGCACTTCCAAGTGCCGTACCAGGTCACCAACCATTTCTTCATGTATAGTGAGGGCCACATCCTGCTCCCCATCCCCTTCTACCAGTTCAGGGAATTGGGTATCCAGAGAACAACCGGTATTGCCGCTAAAGACTGAGGCGAAGAAGGCATTAAGCACCTCCACCTTTTCCTCATCTCTTGTAACTAAGTTTCCCCCTGCATCCAGTAAAGGATGGAGATTCTCCTTAGTCCTCCTTTTTGTGTTGATACACAAAACCTCCGTTTTGTGTTTCTGTCATTCTAAAGATGCAGGCTTCTGTATTAGGAAGCAATTGATCCTTCATTGGCAACTTTCTTTGTCCAGAAGGAATGAATTGTAGAACGTAGCCCAGAATTCTTGAAGTACCAGGAAAAGTCGTAATTCAAAAGTAAATAAATAGACTGTAAAATTCAAGAAAGTATCCTAATAGCACTTTCCACATCCTCTATTAATATATATTTTTTCTTTCCTCTTTTTCTTTATTTTCTTTGAAAATCAGAATTTTCTGAGTATTTAAATGTAGTTTTGTGGTGTTTTTACCCTGCCATGCAGCTGAAATCCACCACAACTGCTTTCTCACTCCCCCTACTTTTTCTCTCCTTAAGGAGGGAGAAAATACAATGGAAAGAGCTCAAGAGGATAATGACAGAGAGATTGCTCACCAATTATAATCACTGGTAAAACAGACTCAGCATATGGAGATTAATATAATTTATTACATATCACTAGCAGATTAGAGCAGTGAGAAACCAAAAGCAAACTAAAATCACCTTCCTCCCCCTACACATTATTCTATGTCCTCCCCCTGAGAGGTGCAGGGGAACAGTGAATGGGGGCTGCTTCTGTGTGGGCTCCTCTCACAGAATCATAGAATATCCCAAGTTGGAAGGGACCCCTAAGGATCATCAAGGCCAACTCCTTGCACCACACAGGTCTACCCAAAAGTTTAGACCATGTGACTAGGTGCATAGTCCAAACACTTAAATTCAGATAGGCTTGGTGCAGTGACTGCTTCCCTGGGGCGCCTGTTCCAGTGCGCAACCACCCTCTCATTGAAGAATCTCCTCCTGATATCTAGTCTAAACTTCCCCTGCCTCGGATTCACCCCATCCCCGTGGGTTCTATCACTGATGTTTATGGAGAATAGGTCACCCGCCTCTCCACTCCCTCTTGCAAGGAAGTTGTAGACTGCGATCAGGTCCCCCCTCAGCCTCCTCTTCTCCAGGCTGAACAGGCCCAGTGACCTCAGCCGCTCCTCATACATCTTCCC
>MU015963.1:0-15196 GCA_011076525.1 Nettapus auritus | reverse complement strand
CTAGATGGAGAAGAGGGAGAGAGAGACTCAGCTCTCCCTGTGGCACAGTTCTCCACTGGGTCAGGTGGATACCTCTACTGGCTGTTCTGAACCTACTGAGGAGGGACAGGTTTAGTTGTCCTAAATGGGTGCATTTGCTGTCATTTCAGCTGGCCGAAGGCATTCCCTACCAGACTCCAAGGGGATACCTCCAGGTGCTGCCCTGTCCCTCAGGGTTCCTCCATTAGAGCTTCCAGTTGCCTGCAGGTACCTCTGCCCCCTGACATGTCACCAGGTGTTTGCAGCCCCCTGATTTCCTCCATTTTCATTAATGATCCTGGAGCTGAGACAAGGAGCTCACCTGCAGGTGCCCATGTGGTTTACATTAAGGTGAGGGCAGAGGAATCCCAGTTCCTGTGTGTTCATGGCAGGCATCTGGGAGGGATCTGAGCCCCATTCCAAAACCAGGACAAAACCCCAGCCTGAGATGCCTCGAGTGATTCTGCGGAATCCCTGCCCTAAACAGGGTGTTGAAGGACTTAGATTTGTGATTGTGTCTGGGTGTCCCACCATCAACTCTGATGAGAAGAGGTGATTGTTACAAATAATTGTTTTTGTGCTAAGAGATATGAGCCTGCTGTCAAGAAGTGTGTGTACCCAGGGGAAGGAGGGAACCCCAGGGATCCCTTCAGGCTGATTCCCAGCAAGTTCTCTGCAGCCCCAGGGCCATGTGCAGGGAGCCTGGTGGGGGGCAGAGCAAGGGAGGCGTTGAACTGGGCCTCTTTTAGTGCAGCAGGGCTGGGGGCACTGCCTGCACAGACACAGTGGTTAAAGGCACGCAGAATTGTTAGGATGCACCGAGCTCACTGGCGGAGAACACTTCCCAGCCCTGACCCTGGTAAGTCTCTGGCTGGAGGGCAATGCAGCCGCAGTTGCTGGAGGAAGGAGAAGCCGGGGGTGCAGGCAGGGGTGGCCAGGTCCTGTTGCTGGCAGGAGGGTGCTGCCTGGGGCAGTCCGCCCACAGATGCCCACAGTCCGCTGCATGCTCAGATTGTATTCAAGTGGACTTTGCAAGAGCAGATACAAGACAGGGAATTCATGTTTCAGTCTCAGCTTTCCTGAGCATCTACTTTCTATAGAGATGGTTTCACTTTTCTATTCTTCGGCACAGTGGAAATAGGTATAGAGGCTGTTATTTCAGAGTAATGGCTTTGACAGCTAAGCTTTTATAAGGAGCACTACAAGGACCACACCAAGTCCCTTTCCTTCCCCTCAGCCCACAGAAAGCTTCACCACCCCTTGTACAGTGTCAGCAGGGCCTGTGTGGGCTGGGCTCAAGGACGTGCCACCAGCCAGCTGCCCCTGGGCAGAGCCCTGCTGCCAAGAGGTGTCTGCAGGGCAGAGCTGAGCACCCAGTGGGTGGGATGGGGGCTGTGAGCTGCAGGCAGGAGGTGTGGGGACAGAGACCCAGCTGCAGTCAGGGACAGCTGCAGGCAGCAGAGACATTTGCAGTGAATGGTAGGATAGTTCCAACATTATCTGGCACATTGTTGTTCACACTCCAGCCCACAGGATTCAGGATGTGACTCAACCTCATCAGCAGAACCTCCAGCAGAGCAGATGCTCCTGAGCTCTGAGACACTCCTGTCAGTCTGTCAGTCCCTCCCTGGCCTTGCCTCCCCTGACAGAAGCCCTCTGCTATTTCACTCTGCTCCTGCAGCTGCTGGTCTTGTTTTGGGGCTTTCAGCTGCAGCTCCAGCACTGACCCTCTGGGTCCTGCCTCGCAGAGGTATCCATGGGAGGAAGGTGCCCAAAACACCTTCTAACCTACAGGGCTCAGGCCAATGCAGTCTGTGGGCCAGGACAAAGCTGAATCTCCTTCCAGGGAGTTCCTGAGGCCACAGTAATTGAGCACCTTATGTGAGCAATTAGACTGAGCCCTCGCCGACTCTGGCTGAGACCGGGAGAGATGAACAGACTGTCTGTCCTCACTGCACTAAGGACAGTTCCTTTTCCTCCTGGGACTCACAAGATCTCAGCTGGACTACCTTAAACATGCCAGGGTTTTATTCCCTCAGAAACACCCTTGAGTATGACACAGACAGCTTGAAGAACATAAACCACCAATGCTCTTCAGCAGTGGAGTACAGAGAGTGGAAATGCTGTGACGTCCGTATATATAAGAGGTAGATTTAATCACAGAGTCACTCCTGGTTGTTATTTACCTAGAGCTGTAGGGGAGGTGTGAGTCCTCCACAGCCCACATCAAGGACCCCTGTTCCCAGTGGCACCTTCCTCCAGCATGTACCAGAGCTCAAGCAAGGGAGCAGCAGAAATGCCTCCGAAAGGGGAAAGTCATTGGGGTGGGGGGGTGGTGGGGCTTGATGAGAGGTGAGTTGTTTTTCCTCAGGGATGTCTCTCCTCATTACTATTATCTTTTCTTCCTTGGAGAGTCCCCTTTGTCCAGAAGCATCACATGTCCAACAGCAGCTCCATCACCGAGTTCCTCCTCCTGCCATTCGCAGACACACGGGAGCTGCAGCTCCTGCACTTTGTACTCTTCCTGGGCATCTACCTGGCTGCCCTCCTGAGCAACGGCCTCATCCTCACAGCCGTAGCCTGTGACCACCGCCTCCACACCCCCATGTACTTCTTCCTTCTCAACCTCGCCCTCCTCGACCTGGGCTGCATCTCCACTACTCTCCCCAAAGCCATGGCTAATTCCCTCTGGAACTCCAGGGTCATCTCTTACTCGGGATGTGTTGCGCAGGTCTTTCTGTTTGTCTTTTTGATGTCAGCAGAGTATTTTATTCTCACTGGCATGTCCTATGACCGCTACGTTGCCATCTGCAAGCCCCTGCACTACGGGACCCTCCTGGGCAGCAGAACTTGTGCCCAGATGGCAGCAGCTGCCTGGGGCAGTGGCTTTCTCTATGCTTTGCTGCACACTGCCAGTACATTTTCCCTGCCCCTCTGCCAAGGCAATGCTGTGGACCAGTTCTTCTGCGAAATTCCCCAGATCCTCAAGCTCTCCTGCTCAAATTCCTACCTCAGGGAAGTTGCACTCATCATATTGAGTGATTTTCTGGTTTTGGGGTGTTTTGTTTTCATTCTTTTTTCCTATGTTCAGATCTTCAGGTCTGTGCTGAGGATGCCCTCTGAGCAGGGACGGCACAAAGCCTTTTCCACATGCCTCCCTCACCTGGCTGTGGTCTCCCTCTTTCTCAGCACTGCCTTTTTTGCCTACCTGAGGCCCCCCTCCATCTCCTCCCCATCCATAGATCTCGTCATGACAGTCCTGTACTCGGTGGTTCCTCCAGCAGTAAACCCCCTCGTCTACAGCATGAGGAACCAGGAGCTCAAGGATGCACTGCAGAAACTCCTGAGTGGGTGCACATCAGAAGTAATGTACTTCTGAAGTAATCAGAAGTAATGTACTGTAATCCTCTTCTGCAAAACACTCAAAATAAAACTCATGATATCCTTCTGAGCCTTGTGTCTCTCTTCTGAGCCTTGTATCCTGTTTTAAACATGATTGTTTGTGTAGCTTGGTGACAGTACTGCTGTGTGGCAATCCTGTGACCAACCCCAGGGACAGGCAATGGGCATTTTTGTGACACAGCTGGCCTCCAGAACAGCATTTCCATCCCATAAAGTGATTCCACTCAGATTGGTGCCTGGCGGCTCAGGTCTTCCTTCTCAGATGCTGTCAAGAACACTGCAGTTCAGAAATGGACTCCAAAGAGGGGCCTGGCTTTGCCTGTTTCTCCATGGGCTCAGGGTGAAGTGATCAGAGCCCCAGCTGGGTGTTTGAGGGCATGGGGGGCTGGCTCAGGTGTTACTTGCTGGTGTCCAGCACTCAGGCAGATGATGAGGAGTCTCCAATTAAGCTGCGTGGGGCACTAGAGCCTGTGATGGGGCTGGTGGCAGGTGAGAATTTTTTGAAAGGAACCAGGAGCTGCCAGGAGAGCCCAGGGGAGCTGCAGGGACAGCATGTGCCAGGGAGTAAGCAGTGATGGAGCCCGCGATGTGCGTGCCTGTGCAAGGAGGATTTACCCTGAGATAAAGTGCAAATCTGGATGTGAGCAGGCAAAGAAGAGCCCCGTGACCCAGGGGACACAGCGGGAACAGGGAAAGAAGTCAAGTGATTTGGCGAGTGATTTGGTTTACCCCTAGTAGAATGCCATAGGGTGTATGCAGTGCAGCACCCAAACACTTCTTGTGACACTGGAAAGAAGGCAGGCTTCCTCTGAGCACCCTCGACAGCCACAAAGAGCTGGTATGGGAGGCAGTCAGTGGAAGAGCCCCATGAGCTGTCTCTGCCTCCCAGCCTGCCCAGCATGGCCCTGCAGTGTGCCCTTGTATCCTGGACACCACAGCCCCCTTTCTGAGAAATTCCCTCTGTTGATGTGGGAAGTCCTGGGAGGAGAGTGGGGCCCTGTGTGTGTGCAGGGGATCCCTGGAAAAGGAACCCCCTTGGTACTTTTGCAGCTTGGGGAGGCTGCCAGGGCTCAGGGCAGCAGGCGCTGCCTGAGGAGCTCCAGGACCAGGGCTCTCAGCCCAGCTCCCAGAGGTGGTTTGTTCTTCTGCAGTGGGACACAGAATGGCTCAGTCAGATGTCCCAATGTGCCTGGTAGAGATGAGGCTTCAGTGTGTGCATTGTGTGCATGTGCTGAGGCAAACCTGAGTGAGCAGAGATGTGATCAGCCTGTGTCCATTCCTCATGCAGTGGGGTGTCTTAGATGTGCACTGAGCAATGCACTGCAGGGCTGAGGTGCCTCCCAGCCTCTGGGAGAGGCAGCAGGAGCCAGAGGGACGACCCCAACCTCTGCAGTGCCCTGTCTTTGGGTGTGCAAGGAAAGGACTCATGTTTCTGAACACCAGTGTGTGTACAAGAAGTGCATGAGACCAGCTCAGATGTGGACACCTCACAGACCCCTAAGTCTTCCATGTGTGACATCACAAACAACCCCCCCCCCCCACTATCCCTGTGAGATCCATCTCAGCTGCCTGCAGATATTCATTGCAAATGCCTCTGTCTGCTCCATCACCCTCCTCTGCCTTCCTGGACTGTGTCAGCAAATGTGCTGGGGGACTAGAGAACTTTCTGGAGACTTGGAATGACATCAAACCTGTCTTCCAGAAGAGGAAAGAGGAGGGTGGGGAGAATTATGGCTGGTCAGCCTCATCTCAGTCCCTGGAAGGGGATGGGGCAAGCTTTTCCAAAGCCACCTCCAGGCACTAGAAGGACAAAAATGGGATTGCTGAACCCACAGGAGAAGGGAAAAAAAGGGACACTGTCTACCTGCAATTCAGCAAGGCCTTTGACTTTGTCTCCCGGAGACTACGTATAGCCCACTTGGTGCTATGTGGCCTCCAGCTGGATTTGATTCCATTCACTAAGACTCTCTGAGCCCGGCCATCTAGCCAGTTCTTAACCCAACGAAGCATGCGCCAGTCCAAACCATGGGCAGCCAGTTTCCTGACGAGCATGCTGTGGGGAACAGTGTCAAATGCCTTACTGAAGTCAAGGTAGACCACATCCACAGCCTTTCCCTCATCCACTAAGCGTGTCACCTTGTCATAGAAGGAGATCAGGTTTGTCCAGCAGGACCTGCCCTTCAAAGTAGGCCCACAGACTAAAGTAAGGGCCTGTCTCTACCTGCACTGTGGCCTTTGATGTTGTCTCCCAGAGACTTCTTCTAGCCTGATTGGTGCTATGTGGACTTAACAAATGGATGAGGCTGATTTCCTCTTCAGAAGAGGAAAGAGGAGGGTGGGGAGAATTATGGCTGGTCAGCCACACCTCAGTCCCTGGAGGGGGATAGGGAATGCTTTTCCACAGCCACCTCCAGGCACTTGAAGGACAAAAATGGGGTTGCTGAACCCACAGGAGAAGGGAAAAAAAAGGAACACTGTCTACCTGCATTCTAGCAAGGCCTTTGACTTTGTCTCCTGGAGACTACTTATAGCCCACTTGGTGTTATGTGCACTTAACAAATGGATGAGGCTGTGGGTGGGAAGTTGGCTGGATTATGAGGCCCAGCTGTCATCTGTGGTGCAAAGTTCTCCTGTCAGCCAGTTCCTAGCAGCATCCTTCCATGATCAGCACTTGGGCAAACATTACTGAACGTCATGTTTAACTCTCTGAATTACAGGATGCAGCACACTTTCAGATCCTTTCTGGATGGTGTCAAGCTCAGAGAAGCCCTTGAGCAACCTCATCTATTTTAGTCTGCCTTCAGCAGGACAGTTGGAAAAGATGCCAGGTAGTTTGTAATTCCATACCTCGTTCCATTGGTGAGTCTGTTAAGACATAACAGGCAGAGGAAGAAGAAAAGAGAGAGAGGCAGATGTAGACATACATCATGTGTTACCATGATCAGAGTAGATCCTGTAAAGAATATTTCTACATTTGAAGTGGAGTAGAAAATTTGCTTGATAAATTTCATTTCAAAAATGTAATTTTTATCTCCTCAGGTCCTAGCCCACAAAGAGGGTGCTGGGTGGCTAAGTTATTAGAGGGCTATTGTGCCTCAGAACCTTCAAATCCAGTAGGAAGCCTCTGGTCACCTCCGTCTCTGGAGCACACAGGCCAGCAGTAGTAACATGGCTGGGGACAGGGTCTATGAGGTGACTGCTTCCTGAAGCAGCTGATGTGTCAGATCTTGCTTCCTGGCTGACATCTGTGCTTTTCAGCTTACACCTGCCAGCATCCCTGATAAGGCAGCAGAAGGCACCTGCTTGGAACACAGATTGTGAGATGACCTCTGTTTGAGAGCCTGATTGGCCCCATGCAGGAAAAGGCCTTGTGTGTGGGTTTTCAAGTCCCTTCCGCATGTGGTGGGACAGCAACACAGCTTGGTCACATCAACCTGAGAATCTGGAAGGCCAGCAGCAGACCTGCAAGATCCTGCTGACGTTTCTTTTTTCTGCTCAACACATAGGGCTCCATAAGGCTGATGGCTTCGGACATCTGCTTGAAGGGTGCTTTCAGGATGATGGAGCTTTCTCTGGAGGTGGGAAAAAAGAGAGTCAAAACTGCCACAAATTGCTGCTTGGGTGGTGAAGACTGCACATGAGGAGGAGGAAATGTCACAGAAAGGGTAGTGCTGCGGTGCCAGAGGTCACCCAGAAGGAGGCTGTGGTCAGCCCATGCCATTGTGGTTCAAGGAACAGCTGGGGAGCGTGGGCAGACACCAGTGAAAGTCAGGAAATGCCAGGGTGAGAGCAAGGTGGAGAAGTGAAGTGGGTGCCTACAGTCTGTAGGTTAAAGGCGACACAGACAAGACAGCACAGGACAGCCTGTGGTGAAGACTGAGAGCACTGGCAAGGCTGGAAGGCCCCAGTAGATCCAAGGTCTTTGTCCCCTTGGCTATGGTGGTTGTCTCTGTTACTGAGGCTCATGAGGACACATGCTGTGCTCATGACACTGGGGCCTTGTTGCCTCCTTGCACCCCAATCGGCAGCCTAGTAAGTGTCATAGCATTTTCCTTCACACAGCATCACACACCCCACATCCCACTGCCTGAGGAAAAGCCCTGAGCCATGGGTGTGGGACAGGACCTCCCTTCCCAGGGGCTGGGGGCCAAGGCTTGGCCTTTCTGTTTCACCAAAATAAACAGGGGCTTTACTCAGCATCAGAGTCTCCTGCCTTTGCCTACCTGCAATAGTGGCCTCCCATTTTCTGCTCTAACAAGTCCATGGGGAGGCTTTGTCAGTAATGACCCTCACTGGGGCCCTTTAATGCTCCCAGAGAACTCAAAGTTTCCTTCTGACTTGAACTTCTCCTGCAGTTACATCATTCTTCTCTCACTATCTGAAGTTTATGGACTCAGCACCAAATGCAGTATTAGGCTCATTACAATTCAGCCATTTTCATCCAGTCTTCCAGACTTGTACATTTAATTAGTGAGGTTTCAATCAAGTGAAAAGGAAGTTTTCAATTATCACTTTACAGAAAGCATTTTGCATATGTAAGCTGATTTAACTTATCAGCATTCATCAGCTTACATGGATTCAAAGAGTCTCCTAAGGAGGTCTGGATGGGCAGGAAAAGCAGTTCCATTGAAGTCCTAGACTGTATGGACAGCCTTGCTGCTCACCTCTCCATCCCCACCACTTCTTTCATCATCCACCTTGAATTGCATCACTTTTAAATACACCAGACTTCTCCACTGAAGTCTGCAGCTGGATGTTACAGCTCCCTTTCACCAGCTCCTGTCTCCTTACCAGAGAAAAATAGACGCAAACAGTTTTTTTCTTGTTATTTGTATGTCTTTGTTATTAATACTTAACAAACAATACAGCAAAGAAACACATGTTTTTAAAAAAAAAAAAAAAAAATAAAAAAAAAGTAATAATAAGAAAAGATCCGCAGGAGTGAGCCATACTGTCCTGGTTTCAGTTAGGACAGTTTTCCTCCTAGTAGCTGGTAGAGTGCTGTGTTTTGGATTAGGATGAGAAGAATGCTGATAACATGACGATATTTTGGTTGTTGTAGAGCAGTGCTTGTACCAAGACAAGGACTTTTCAGCTCCTTGCTCTGTCCTGCCAGCAGGCAGGCTGGGGGTGCAGCAAGAGCTGGGAGGGGACAGACCCAGGACAGCTGACCCAATATAGCCAAAGGAGTATTCCATACCATCTGACGTCATGCTAAACAATAGATAGGGGTGGCTAGCCGGGATGGGGGGGCCGGCTGCTCGGCGATAGACTGGGCATCGGTCAGCGGGTGGTGAGCAATTGCATTGTGCATCACTTGTTTCATACACATTATTATTATTATTATTATTATTATTATTATTATTATTATTATTATTTCCTATGTTAATAAACTGTCTCTATCTCAACTCTCGTTTCACTTTCCCATTTCTCTCCCCCATCCCAGAGAGGGAGGGGGGAGGGGGAGCGAACGGCTGTGTGGTGTTTGGCTGCCGGCCGGGTTAAACCACAACACTGTCCCATGACAGGTTTGTTTGTTTTCAGTTATTATTATGATTTTAATGCATATAATATATATTATTTATTCGTTTACATGATTATTTATTTTATTTATTTATTTATTTTTATGTGGTTACCATGTTCCGTCACAGCTCTTTGGATTCCTTCCACTTCTGCTGAGGCGTCAACCTGTTTTCTTTCTCCTGGAGCCCACATAAATTATGTATCTGGGTGTGAGCTGAGTCTCTCATAGCCTCTGTGTGACATCTCTGTATCTGAGGCAATGGAGGTGTCTGCAGTCTCTGTGGAGGCAGTGGGGATGCAGCAGGCACAGGCAAGGGAGACCGCAGGGGGATTCATGTCATCCTCAGGCATATCTGAACATACCTAGTGCCTTTGGAAATGCTCCATAATCCTTCCAAGCATCCTGCGTATCTAAAGACCCCTGGGGAAGGAGTTTTGGCAGCACTCGTTCCCATTCATCTAGGTCTGCTTCCCACCCTGACCAGCAAAGCCAGAACAGAGTCAACCAGGAGCATCCAAAAAGATCGGAGGAGGGATGGAGACTGATGTGGTGATCTGGGTTGGGAATTGCCTTGGAGAGGCAAGCGTGACCCAGGAGCCATATCAGTCTGCTGCTGTTCCTCAGTCCCTGTCCCTAGCACATGTCCTTGAGACAATCTCCCCACTCTGAGGGCTTGCCAGTACCCCAAACATAACCCTTGGGTGAGGCTGGAGGTGCTGGGGTGAATCTGGAGGGCCATGATCCAGTTGTGACCATGGGCAGGACAAGCCCTCTTCTGTGTTCTCTGCAGGGCTGGCATCCTCTGTGAGCCCCACGGGAGGAGGGAACAGGCAGAGGAGGTCCTGGGGCCCTGCAGATCATCCGCATGCCCATGGGGCTCTCAAGCAGCGTACCTCAAGGCAGAGATCATAGAATCACAGAATCATTGAACAGCTTGGGTTGGAAGAGGCCTTAAAGATCACCTAGTTCCGATGACTTGCTTTGCTTCTTTTAGCAGGAAAAAAAAGGAGGAAGTACTCAAGAAAACTACCACCAGCCCCAGCCCCTCATGCCAGTAGTTCCCATCATCAGCCTTCCACCATGGTTTGGGGAGGGCCGATCGCTGAAATGTGATTACCTCCATCCTCCTTCTGGGCTCAGGGCCTCTACTGTGGGAATGGCCAGCCCAGCCTGGTCTCTCTCTAGGCCCAGAGCCCAGCCGGCCCCAGGGCACGGCTGTCTGCGAACCCCTGTGTGGGACATGCTGGGGCTGGGACAAGGCTGGGCGAAGGGGTCGTCTGCTAAAACAGAAGGGCAGTGGGGGCTGGGGCAGTGAGGGCTGGCAGGGGGCTGTGCTGGGGGAATAATTCCTTACCCTTGAACGCATGCACCATGTGGTGATTTCAGAGAGGTCCCAGGGGCCTGCAGGTGGGACAGTGGGGCTGGGCTCTCCTGCAGAGTGGAATGCACATAAAGCAATAATAGTACAGGAAGCTTTCACAGTGCCAGGACCCCCATATTACCCCAAAACTCAATGCCCAGCTTGACTGCCTCCCAGGTGCCCACCATGCTGCTCTCTCATCACCCCTCCTCAGTAGGATACAGGGAGAAAATACAAAGAAACACCTAATGGGCTGAGGTAAGGACCAAGAAATTGCTCACAACTACTGTCACAGACAAGACAGACTTGGGAAAGATTCATGTCATTTATTGCCAGCACATAACAGTGCAGAGCAGGGACAACTAGAAACAACTTTACCACCACCCCACTTCTACCTCCTCCCACCAAGAGGTGCAGGGTGATAAGGAATGGGGGCATCAGTCCATGATGCTTTGTCTCTGCTGCTCCTTCCATGTTTCTCTCTTCCCGTTCTCCAGTGTGGGGTCACTCCCATGGGATGCCATTCCCAAACTGATCCTACATGACTTCCCCACAGAGAGCGGCTCTTCAAGAGGTGCTTCAGTGGATCTGTACCAAGTTGGGGAAAGTCCTTCAGGAATGGACTGCTCCTCTCCATGGGCTGCACCTCCCACCAGAAATCTTGCTCCTGTGGTTGCTCTTCTCCGTGGGCTGCAGCCTCCTTCAGGCCACATCCACCTGCTCCACCAGAGGCTTCTCCACATGTCTGCAGGGCTATGTCTCTCACATTTTCTCACTCTTCTGCCAGCTGCTGCTGCACAAAGATTTTTTTTTTTTAATATACTTTCTAAAACTATTATCAAAGGTGCACAACTAGTGTCACTCATTGGCTCAGCTTTGACCAGCAGCCAACGGACCCTTTTTCGAGAAGGAGTTAATGGCTCTGATCTGAACTGGGGCAGCTCATTTAGTCTCAATAAGACACCTCGAGCAATTATTCCACATCTGGGGCAGCTCCTGGTCCCTTCTCACAGAGACCACCCATACA
The DNA here is from genome assembly GCA_011076525.1 of Nettapus auritus. Lineage (NCBI taxonomy): Eukaryota > Metazoa > Chordata > Aves > Anseriformes > Anatidae > Nettapus > Nettapus auritus. Next base: position 3,865 of record MU015963.1, on the reverse strand, counting down.
GCCCAATATATTTGTTAGGGAGGAAAAGTATGTTGCAGAACTCCTAAAGAGGGTCCTTCAACAAGGGAAATGCCCTTGCAGAAACGGCTGATTTGAAGTAGATGGTCCCACCATAGCAGCCTGGAAACCATTATTCATTACAACTGGAAAATTGAAAAGGCAGTAAGAAGGAAGCTTGAGCCATTTCAACCATGTGGTCTGCCTGATGTGATTCACAGATCACCTAAAGAAACAGATGAGAAGGTAAAGAATGCACAAAGGGACATTTAGAAAGTGGAGGAGGAGGAAATTCTAAAATTAGGGCATCTTCTTAACCAGAGGAGAGGAAGATGGGGCCCTACCTCTTGCCAGGGCTCCCAGCACAAGAAAGATGTGGACCTGTTAGCGTGAGTCCAGAGGAGGGTCACAAAGACGATCAGAGGGCTGGAGCACCTCTCCTGTGAAGAGAGGCTGAGAGAGGTGGGGCTGTTTAGTGTGGAGAAGGCTCCAGGTAGACCTTAGTGCAGCCTTTCAATACTTAAAGGGGTCTTATAAAAAGGATGGAGAAAGACTCTTTACTCATGTAGATAGTGATAGGACAAGAGGGAAAGGTCATAAACTAAAAGAAGGTAGATTTCGATTACACATTAGGAAGAAATTCTTCCCTCTAAGGGTAGTGAGGCACTGGAACAGGTTGCCCAGAGAAGTTGTAGATGCCCCATTCCTGGAGGTGTTCAAGCCAGCTTGGATGGGGCCTTGGCAAACCTGATCCAGTGGGTGGCATCTGTGCCTGTGGCAGGGGGGTTGGAGTTAGATAACCTTTAAGGTCCCTTCCAACCCAAGCCATTCTATGATTCTGTGTGATAATTCCATGAAGACCTTAGGGCCCACAGACATAGTCTCTGGTTACAAATCAAACAGCTGTAGTTGCAAGTCACACAAACATAAGTCCTAGAAATGGAAGTAGAAGTTTTAGAAAATGAGCTAAAAGAAGCCAGAACAGCAGCTCAGTTTCTAGCAGAGCAATGGAAATTCAATAACACAACTCACAATCATGGCAATGGAGTCACTGCAGTCTGGGAACTGCTCTGCGAGGTAGGCCGGGATTCTTGTGGGCTGGCACCATGCATTCTGGCACACTTGGGTGCCATCCTTGAAGATGACCCACACTTGAAATGACCATTGGGACCCTGAGAAACTTGTGCTGGGTCATTGCAAAAAAATCAGGCTGGAAGACTCTGGAGAGGGTGACTTTGAGTGGCAGTGGCAGAGCCCAGCAGTCTAGGAATATGTTCCCTTCCAACTAGGGAAATTAAAAGGGATTAATAGGAACAGACCCATTGGGTCAATCCGCAAAGTAAGGAGAAGTAATAGTTATTGTGCTGTTGGTGCAGCACGCAATAGGCCTTGGATTGAGCCTCAGAAGACTCGAGCAGATCAAATCTGGTTCATCCATGAACTAAGACAAACACTGTGAGCAGAGCGAAGGACACGGAATGGTGCCCTACCATGAAGGAGGATGCAGAGTGCAGCTGTAAGAGGTGTCTTTCTCGTGCCATGACCGACACAGGTTCAGCTGAAGGGCACAGCAGCTCCTTGGGGCACAAAGGTCTCAGCCGCATCCATGGCACCAGCGAACAGAAGTCAGTGCCCCTGTGGTGTCCCCGGCTCTCCTCTGCAGCACATCCTCAGAGGGCTGCAGCCCCTCCATGCCATCCCTTGGGATCCTCAGGCTGTTCCTGCCAAACCCAGGGCCAGGGCAGCCTGCCCAGACCTGCTGTAGCCAGACAAGTGTTCCCATTACTTCCTGATCTCCTAAGACTGGAGTCCAGACAAAGAAGCTGTAGCTTGACTTTTTTTTTTTTTTTTTTTTTTTTTAATAGAGAGAGGCTGACTCCTTCTATATGCAAAGCCTCAGTGTCACACAAGAAATGTTGGTACTTAAGCACAAGGGGATGAAGAACAGTATTTCTTTGTGGAAAACATTATCACAAGGGGAAAATAAAATTTAAAAAAAAAAAAAAAAAAAAAAAAAACAGGCTTGCCTTTTCATGAGAAAAACTACAATTTACCTGCACGTGTAAAGAAGGAGTCTATAGCTACTGAAAGTTCCCATCAATTTCCTCAGCACATCCTGAAAAATATCCATGACATCACTTTCCTAATAGCATTCTTGAGCTCCTGATTCCTCATACTGTAGATGAAAGGGTTCAATACCTGAGGCAGTACTGAGTACAGAATTGCCACTGCCAGGTTTAGGAATGGTGAGGAGATGGAGGGGGGCTTCAGGTAGGCAAACATGCCAGTGCTGAGAAACAAGCAGACCACAGCCAGGTGAGGGAGGCATGTGGAAAAGGCTTTGTGCCGTCCTTGCACAGAGGGGATCCTCAGCACAGCCCTGAAAATATGCACATAGGAGAGCACAATGAAAACAAAACACCCCATAAACACAAAAACACTAAATGTGAGAAGCCCAATTTCGCTGTGGTATAAGGATGAACAGGAGAGCCTGAGGATCTGGGGGATTTCACAGAAGAACTGGTCCACAGCATTGCCTTGGCAGAATGGCAGGGAAAATGTATTGGCTGTGTGCAGCAGAGCATAGAGAACCCCACTGCCCCAGGCAGCTGCTGCCATCTGGGCACAAGCTCTGCTGCCCAGGAGGGTCCCATAGTGAAGGGGCTTGCAGATGGCAACATAGTGGTCATAGGACATGATGGTGAGGATGGAAAACTCTGCTAAAAACAAAAAGAAAAAGAAAAAGACCTGTGTAGCACATCCTGAATAGGAAATGGCCCTGGTGTTCCAGAGGGAATTGGACATGGCTTTGGGGACAGTGGTGGAGATGCAGCCCAGGTCGAGGAGGGCGAGGTTGAGGAGGAAGAAGTACATGGGGGTGTGGAGCCGGTGGTCGCAGACTGCGGCGGTGAGGATGAGGCCGTTGCCCAGGAGGGCAGCCAGGTAGATGCCCAGGAAGAGTGCGAAGTGCAGGAGCTGCAGCTCCCGCGTGTCTGCGAATGCCAGGAGTAGGAACTCAGTGATGGAGCTGCTGTTGGACATGTGATCCTTCTGGACAAAGGGGACTACCAAAGAAAGAAAAGACAGTGATAATTAGGAGAGACATCTCTGAGAACATCCTATTGCTCTTCTCATCCAAACTCCCCTACAGTGACTTCCACCTTTATGAGACCTTTGTGCTTCTCCCTTGCTTGAGGTCTGGTTGGTGCTGGCGGAAGGTGCCCCTGGGAGCAGCGGTTTCTGCTGTGGGTGCTGGAGGATTCAGACCTGTCCTACATCTCTACATAAAAAGAAACCAAGAGTGATCTCTGATTAAATCTCTCTCTGATGTATGTGGACTTCTCAGCACTACCACTGTCAACACTCTTTTATGATGAACAGCACTTGTGATTTACTTTATTCCATCTGCGTCACACTCAGGAACATCTTTAGAGTGTAGAAATTCCTGGCACTTTAAGGTATACCAGGTGAGATCTTGTGAGTTCTGGGAGGCAAAGTGACTGCCCTTAGTGCAGTGAGGACTGCCAGTCTGTCCATTTACCCTGGACTCAGCCAGACTCCTCTAGGGCTCAGTCGAGTTACCCACATTGAACTGCTCAATTATTGTGAAATTGGAAAAGAACTCCCTGGAAGGAGATACCGCTCTGTCCCTGCCCCATAGACTGTATTACCCTGAGCCCCACAGGTTAGAAGGGGAACTCTGGGCACCTTCCTCCTACGGACACATCTGTGTGGTGGGAGGCAGATGGTCGGTACTTGAGCTGCAGCTGAAAGCCCCATCTGCATGGAGCAATAAAGCAAGAACAGCAGCTGAAAGTCCCAGAAGAGAGAGAAACAGCACAGGGCTTCTGCCAGGGGAGGCAAGGCC
>MU015959.1:0-10378 GCA_011076525.1 Nettapus auritus | reverse complement strand
GTTATTAGAGGGCTATTGTGCCTCAGAACCTTCAAATCCAGTAGGAAGCCTCTGGTCACCTCCGTCTCTGGAGCACACAGGCCAGCAGTAGTAACATGGCTGGGGACAGGGTCTATGAGGTGACTGCTTCCTGAAGGAGCTGATGTGTCAGCCCTTGCTTCCTGGCTGACATCTGTGCTTTTCCATTTACACCTGCCTGTATCCCTAATAAGGCAGCAGAAGGCACCTGCTTGGCACACGGATTGTGAGAAGCCCTCTGTCTGAGAGCCTGATAGGCCCTGTGCAGGAAGAGGCCTTGGGTGTGGGTTTTCATGTCCCTGCTGCCTGAGCACATGGTGGGACAGCAACAGGTACACAGCTTGGTCACGTAAACCTGAGAAGCTGGAAGGCCAGCAGCAGACCTGCAAGATCCTGCTGAGGTTTCTTTTGTCTGCTCAACACATAGGGCTCCAGAAGGCTGATGGCTTAGGACATCTGGCTGAAGGGTGCATTGGGGATGACAGAGATTTCTCTGGTGGTGGGAAACAGCAGGGTCAAAACTACCACAAATTGCTGCTTGGAAGGTGAAGAGTGGGCATGAGGAGGAGGAAATGTCACTGAAAGGGTAGTGCTGTGCTGCTAGAAGTCACCCAGAAGGAGGCTGTGGTCAGCCCATGCCACTGTGTTTCAAGGAACAGCTGGGGAGGGTGGGCAGACATCAGTGAAAGTCAGGAAATGCCAGGGTGAGAGCAAGGTGGAGAAGCAAGGTGGGTGCCTACAGCCCGCAGGTTAAAGGTGACACAGATAAGAGAGCACAGGACAGCATGTGGTGGAGAAGACTGAGAGCACTGGCAAGGCTGGAAGGCCCCAGTAGATCCAAGGTCTTTGTCCTCTTGGCTATGGCATTTGTCTCTGCTACTCAGGCTCATGAGGAGACATGCTGTGCTCATGACACTGGGGCCTTGTTGCCTCCTTGCACCCCAATCGGCAGCCCAGCAAGTGTCATAGCATTGTCCTTCACACAGCATCACACACCCCACATCCCAGTGCCCGAGGAAGAGCCCTAAGCCACGGGTGAGGGACAGGACCTTCCTTCCCAGGGGCTGGGGACCAGGGCTTGGCCTTTCTGCTTCACCGAACAAGACAAGGCCTTTACTCAGCATCAGAGTCTCCTGCCCAGTGCCTTTGCCTACCTGCAGTCATGGCCTCCAGTTGTGTGCTCTAACAAGTCCATGGGGAAGCTTTGTCAGTAATGACCCTCACTGGGGCCCATTAATACTCCCAGGCAGTTCAAAGTTTCCTTCTGACTTGAACTTCTCCTGCAGTTACATCATTCTCCTCTCAGTACCTGAAGTTTATGGACTCAGCACCAAAGGCACCATGGGGCTCATTACCATTCAGCCTTTTTCCTCCAGTCTTCCAGACTTGTACAATTAATTAGTGTGTTTTCAAGAATGCCTTTTAAAGAGGAATTTTTCAATGACCAGATTACTATGAGAATTTTCCTTATTTAAGATTAGTTTCCATTAGTTTAGAGTTTTCAGAAGAACTGATAGGATCTTTCGGTAGTTTTCATGAATGCAATGTGCCTCCTAAGGATGTCTGTATAGGTGAAAAAGTATTCCCTTGAAGTCCTGAACTGTATGGACAACCTTGCTGCTCAGCTCTCCATCCCCACCACTTCTTTCATCAGCCACCTGGGACTTTCATCACTTTTCCTTACACCAGTCTTCTCCACTGAAGTCTGCAGTTGGATGTTACAGCATCTTTTCACCAGCTCCCACCTCCTTCCTCACACAACTGGCTGCACACAGGCACAGTTTTTGTTGTCGTTGTTATAAAAATTTACCCACAAACAAGCAAACCCCACAGTCCTGAACAGTGAGTCAGGGCTTTAAACTAGGGCTTTAAACTAGGTAAGAAGGGGGACGGGGCTGAAGCAAGGACTGTTGGAGCTGTGCCAGGGGGAACAATAGCAAGGCCGGGGGATAAGGCAATGGCCCAGCTGAAGTGCATCTACACCAATGCACGCAGCATGGGTAACAAACAGGAGGAGCTGGAAGCCATCGTGCAGCAGGCAGGCTATGACTTGGTTGCCATCACGGAGACGTGGTGGGACCACTGTCATGACTGGAGTGCTGCAATGACTGGCTATAAACTCTTCAGAAGGGACAGGCAGCACAGAAGGGGTGGTGGTGTGGCTCTCTATATTAGAGAGTCTTTCGATGTTGTAGAACTCGAGGCTGGGAATGACAAGGTCGAGTCCCTCTGGGTTAGGATCGGCAGGGCCAACAAGGCTAGCGTCCTGGTCGGGGTCTGTTATAGACCACCGAACCAGGATGAGGAGACGGATGAGGAGTTCTACAGGCAGCTGACAGAAGTTGCGAAATCGTCAGCGCTTGTTCTCGTGGGGGACTTCAACTTCCCTGACATATCCTGGAAGCACAACACAGCCCAGAGAAAGCAGTCTAGGAGGTTTCTGGAGAGCGTGGAAGATAGCTTCCTGACGCAGCTGGTTAGTGAGCCCACCAGGGGTGGTGCCCCGCTAGACCTTCTCTTCACAAACAGAGAAGGGCTGGTGGAGGATGTGATTGTCGGGGGCTGTCTTGGGCAGAGTGACCACGAAATGGTGGAGTTCTCTATTCCTGGCGAGGCCAGGAAGGGGACCAGTAAAACCGCTGTCTTGGACTTCCGGAGGGCTGACTTTGTGCTGCTGAGGACACTGGTTGGTAGAGTCCCTTGGGAGGTGGTTCTGAAGGGCAGAGGAGCCCAGGAAGGCTGGGCGCTCTTCAAGAGGGAAATCTTAATGGCGCAGGAGCGGTCTGTCCCCACGTGCCCAAAGACGAGCTGGGGGGGGAGAAGACCAGCCTGGCTGAACAGAGAATTGTGACTTGAGCTTAGGAGAAAAAAGAGGGTTTATAATCTGTGGAAAAGTGGGCAGGCCACTAAGGAGGACTATAAGGATGTTGCGAGGCTGTGCAGGGACAAAATTAGAAAAGCCAAAGCTCATCTGGAGCTCAATCTGGCTACTGCCGTTAAAGATAACAGAAAATGTTTTTATAAATACATCAACACAAAAAGGAGAACTAAGGAGAATCTCCGTCCTTTACTGGATGTGGGGGGAAACTTAGTTACAAGAGATGAGGAAAAGGTGGAGGTGCTTAATGCCTTCTTCGCCTCAGTCTTTAGCGGCAATACCAGTTGTTCTCCGGATACCCAGTTCCCTGAACTGGTGGAAGGGGATGGGGAGCAGGATGTGGCCCTCACTATCCACGAAGAAATGGTTGGTGACCTGGTACGGCACTTGGATGTGCACAAGTCGATGGGGCCGGATGGGATCCACGCGAGGGTACTGAGAGAACTGGCAGAGGAGCTGGCCAAGCCGCTTACCATCATTTATCAACAGTCCTGGCTATCGGGGGAGGTCCCAGTTGACTGGTGGCTAGCAAATGTGACGCCCATCTACAAGAAGGGCCAGAGGACTGACCCGGGAAACTACAGGCCTGTCAATTTGACCTCAGTGCCAGGGAAGCTCATGGAGCAGATTATCTTGAGAGTCATCATGCAGCAGTTGCAGGGCAAGCAGGCCCAGTCAACATGGGTTTATGAAGGGCAGGTCCTGCTTGATGAACCTGATCTCCTTCTATGACAAGGTGACACGTTTAGTGGATGAGGGAAAGGCTGTGGATGTGGTCTACCTTGACTTCAGCAAGGCTTTTGACACCGTTTCCCACAGCATTCTCCTCAGGACACTGGCTGCTCTTGGCTTGGACTGGCGCACGCTTTGTTGGGTTAGAAACTGGCTGGATGGCCGGGCCCAAAGAGTCATGGTAAATGGAGTCAAATCCAGTTGGAGGCTGGTCGCTAGTGGCGTTCCCCAGGGCTCGGTGCTGGGGCCGGTCCTCTTTAATAACTTCATCGATGATCTGGACGACGGCATTGAGTGCACCGTCAGTAAGTTTGCAGATGACACCAAGTTAGGTGCGTGTGTCGATCTGCTCGAGGGTAGGAAGGCTCTGCAGGAGGATCTGGATCGGCTGCACCGATGGGCTGAGGTCAACTGCATGAAGTTCAACAAGGCCAAGTGCCGGGTCCTCCACCTGGGGTGTAATAACCCCAAGCAGAGCTACAGGCTGAGAGATGAGTGGTTGGAGAGCTGCCAGGCAGAGAAGGACCTGGGAGTGATGGTTGATAGTCGGCTGAATACGAGCCAGCAGTGTGCTCAGGTGGCCATGAAGGCCAACAGCATCCTGGCCTGTATAAGAAACAGTGTGACCAGCAGGGCTAGGGAGGTGATCGTCCCCCTGTACTCGGCTCTAGTGAGGCCACACCTCGAATACTGTGTTCAGTTTTGGGCCCCTCGCTACAAGAAGGATATGGAGGTGCTTGAGGGAGTCCAGAGAAGGGCGACGAAGCTGGTGAAGGGTCTGGAGAACAAGTCCTACGAGGAGTGGCTGAGGTAACTGGGATTGTTCAGCCTGGAGAAAAGGAGGCTCAGGGGTGACCTTATCGCACTCTACAGGTACCTGAAAGGAGGCTGTAGCGAGGTGGGGATTGGTCTGTTCTCCCACGTGCCTGGTGACAGGACGAGGGGGAATGGGCTAAAGTTGCCCCAGGAGAGTTTTAGGTCGGATCTTAGGAAGAACTTCTTTACCGAAAGGGTTGTTAGACATTGGAACAGGCTGCCCAGGGAAGTGGTGGAGTCACCATCCCTGGAGGTCTTTAAAAGTCATTTAGATGTAGAGCTTAGGGATATGGTTTAGTGGGGACTGTTAGTGTTAGGTCAGAGGTTGGACTCGATGATCTTGAGGTCTCTTCCAACCTAGAAATTCTGTGATTCTGTGATTCTGTGATTCTGTGATATCCAAGTTGCCTCCATTGAGCTGTACCATACACATGGGATAACTGTACAAAAAACATTTGACTCAAATAGATAGGACATGGTAAAAGAGAAATACAGCTACAGAGTTGTCTACATGGATGATGAGAGGGACTACTGAAATACAGGCAGGCTGAATTCCCCTGAAGCAATTGGATGCATGAGAAGTATCTGAATGACCAAAGAGCAAGAGCAAGTGGAGGGGAACTCTGCAGAACAATGGAAACTGCACATGTCCAGACAGTCTGCTGGAAAGGTGACTTCTGATATGGTCTCTTTAATCAGGCCAGCTGGAAATACCTGAAAGGCTAGTCCTGCCTGACCAACCTCATCTCCTTCGATGACCAGTGACCTGTCTGGTGGATGAGGGAAAGCCTGTTGATGTAGTCTACCTAGCCTTCAGCAAGGCCTTTGACACACTCTCCCATAGTATTCTCCTGGTGAAACTGGCAGCCCATGGCTTGGACAGGTACCCTCTATGCTGGGTTAAGAACTGGCGAGACGACTGGACCCAGAGAGTGGTGGTGAATGGAGTGAAATCCAGCTGGTGACCAGTCACCAGTGGTGTTCCCCAGGGGTCTGTTTTGGGGCCCATCCTCTTTAATATCTACGGATGATTTGCATGAGGGAATTGAGTGCACCCTCAGTAAGTTTGCAGCTGACACCAAGTTGGGGCAGAAGTTTTGATCTGCTGGAGTGCAGTAAGGCCCTGCAGGGGGACCTGGACAGGTTGGATTGATGGGCAGAGGCCAGTGGGATGAGGTTCACCATGGCTAAGTGCTGGGTCCTGCCCTTTGGCCACAACAACCCCATGCAATGCCAGAGGCTTGGTGCAGAGTGGCTGGAAAGCTGTGCAGAGGAGAGGGATCTGGGGGTGTTGTCAACACCTGCCTAAACATGAGCTGGCAATGTGACCAGGTGGCCAAGCAGGCCAATGGCATTTTGGCTTGTATCAGGAGTAGTGTAGCCAGCAGGACCAGGGAGGTGTTTGTCCCCCTGTACTCTGCTCTGGCGAGGCTGCACTTCGAGTACGGTGTTCAGTTTTTGGTCCCTCACTTCCCAAAGGACATCAGTGCCCTGGGGCGTGTCCAGAAAAGGTCTATGAAGCTGGTGAAGGGTCTGGAACACAAGTCCTATGAGGAGTGGCTGAGGGAACTGTGGTTGTTTACTCTGGAGAAGAGGAGGCTCAGGGGAGACCTTGTTGCTCTCTCCAGCTACACGAAAGGATGTTGTGGGGAGCTGAGGGTCGGCCTCTTCTCACAGATAACTAGTGATAGGTCAAGAGGGAGTGGTCTCAAGTTTCACCGGAGGGGTAAGAGTTAGAAATTAGGAGACATTGGGTTAGAAATTAGGAGACATTTCTTCTCAGGAAGAGTGGTCAGGCATTGGGACCGGTTGCCCAGGGAAGTAGTGGATTCACTGTTCCTGGGGGTGTTCAAGGAAAGGTTGGACCTGGTTCTTAGGGACATGGTTTTGTGGGTGACATTGACAGTAAGGTGATGGTTGGACCAGATGATCTTGGAGGTCTTTTCCAACCTTAATGATTTGATGATTCTGTGATTCTGCGACTGGGGAGATGAAGTGCAGTGCATAAGAGACAGAGTTCTGGCAATGCAACTACAGGGGAAGATCAATATTTTTTCTCCTGCTGTAAAAAAACAAACAAACAAACAAACAAAAAAACTTAAATATGGTCATTTTGATTTCAGGGGACACCTCAAATATTGTATTAGAAGTGTTCAGTTATTTCAGCTGATTGCAGTGTGCTGACTGAAGTGAAACGTTTGAAAATCTTAAAAAAATTGTAGGCAATCCTCAGGCTTACAGCAGTAACTTGAAAATTTTCTGTCATGCATGGAGCCCTGATGCCACAAAATCCTCCCTGCCCAGAGTGTTCAGGCCAACCCTCACTCCTGGCACAGAGCAAATCTGTAACGTGTCGATCTCTCCTGACTGCTAGAGGAATCCAGGGTGAAAATGTTCCTGAAATGCTCCATCTTTGAATGCCTAAATGTGCTCCAATCATACCTGTATTTTCTGCCTTTCTTGGTGGTATATTCACATTTTCGGTTGGTAGAGTGAAATATATTTTTATATCAACAGCTGTATGTGCAAGTAAAGGTAAATGTATAAACAGAGTTACACATGTACACATCGCAGATAACGGGGAGAGAGACAGGCAAGTGGCTGGGACGCTAGAATTTTACATCACCTGAACTATCAGGAAACCACCCCAGCAATGCTGGGAGCTGGGGAGAGGGGAGAGGTGGAGGAAGGTCCCAGTGGCCTGGCTGGGAGGTGGGTTGTGATGCCATTCCTACTGCAGTGACCTGACTGCCTGGTGGCAGGCAGGCAGGCACAGTGATGTCATGGAGTGCATCACAAACCCCGTGGGACACAGGGGGCAGCTGAGGCAGGGGACAGAACTGTCGAGCCACCATGGCTGGGCTGCTGCTGCTGAGGTCACCTCCTCACAACACTGCGATGGGCCAGGAGCAGGCAGGCCTCAGGAGGCCATCAAGAGCAGCAGCTGTGGAAGCTGCAGGCAGATGCCAGGGCTCCTGAGGAGGGCTGCCCTGCAGTGACACCACCTGGACATGGGGTGGGAGCCTGTGGGCCAAGGCATGAGAACGTGCTGGATGTGACAGAGCATATTGTGAGAAGGGAGCAGAGTACAGGCAGAGCTCTAGGACAGTGGCATCTCACATGCCCTTGGTGGGCAGAGATGTGAGCAACGGGCAAAACGGCCATTCCAGCCTTGCCCAGATTCCCCCTAATTCTTCCATCCCTGCCCTCTGCCCAGCCCAGTCCAGCAGCCTAGGCTGGGGTGGCCCCAAGACAGTGACCACCACAGGCTGCTGCACGGCTCTGGGCACTTCCACCACATCCCCAGCCCCTCTGAAGGGCACAGCAGCTCATACGGGTACAGCAGGCTCAGCCCCACAGAGGGGGACATCCCAGGCAGAAGCATACAGAGGTCAGTGTCCCCTCCTGTGTCCCCTGCTCTCCTTAGCAGCAGATAGCCAAGAGGCCTGCAGCCCCTCTGAGCACCTGGGGGTATTCAGGTATCCGCTGCTGCCCCAGGGCCAGGGCAGCCTGCCCTGAGCTGCTGCAGCCAGAAAGGGGATTGTGGTCCCATTACGTCCTGATCAGCTGAGAGTGGGTCTCAGAGAAAAACAGTTGTTTCGTCTTCATTTATTTTGCTTTAATTCACAGAGTCTGGCTCCTCGTTTATGCAAATCCTCAGGGTCACAAAAGCTATGTTCATACAAGGCGGTGAAGAACAGCATTTCTTTGTGAAAAACAATATCACAAGGGGAAAATGAAAAACAAAACAAATCAAATCCCTCCAGAAGTTAAGACAGCTTGTCCAAATAGTACATAAAATGCAATTCATCTGATGAAGCATTTTATAGCTGCAGAAAGGCCCAGTTCGTTTCCTCAGCACATCCTTAAATATCTCCATGACATCACTTTCCTAATGGCATTCTTGAGCTCCTGGTTCCTCATGCTGTAGATGAGGGGGTTCACTACTGGAGGCAGCACTGAGTACAGGGCAGTCATCACCAGGTTGAGGGATGGTGAGGAGATGGAGGGGGGCTTCAGGTAGGCAAACATGCCAGTGCTGAGAAACAGGAAGACCACGGCCAGGTGAGGGAGGCATGTGGAAAAGGCTTTGTGTTGTCCCTGCTCAGAGGGCATCCTCAGCACAGACCTGAAGATCTGAACATAGGAGAAAAGAATGAAAACAAAACACCCCAAAAAGAGGAAAACACTAAATGTGAGAAGCTCAATTTCCTTGAGGTAGGAGTCTGAGCAGGAGAGTTTGAGGATGGAGGGGATTTCACAGAAGAACTGGTCCACAGCATTGCCTTGGCAGAGGGGCAGAGAAAATGTATTGGCAGTGTGCAACATAGAATAGAGAACCCCACTACCCCAGGCAGCTGCTGCCATCTGGGCACAAGCTCTGCTGCCCAGGAGGATCCCGTAGTGCAGGGGCTTGCAGATGGCAACGTAGCGGTCATAGGACATGATGGTGAGAACATAAAATTCTGCTGAAAATAAGAAGAGAAACAGAAAGATCTGTGCAGCACATCCTTGATAGGAGATAGCCCTGGTGTCCCAGAGGGAATTGGCCATGGCTTTGGGGAGAGTAGTAGAGACGCAGCCCAGGTCGAGGAAGGCGAGGTTGAGGAGGAAGATGTACATGGGGGTGTGGAGCCGGTGGTCGCAGGCTACGGCGGTGAGGATGAGGCCGTTTCCCAGGAGGGCAGCCAGGTAGATGCCCAGGAAGAGCGCGAAGTGCAGGAGCTGCAGCTCCCGTGTGTCTGCGAATGCCAGCAGGAGGAACTCAGTGGTGGAGCTGCTGTTGGACATGTGCTGCCTCTTGATCACAAGGCCTATCCAAAGAAAAAGGGACATGCACTGGGAACTTATGAATGGTGGTGACTAGTTCTGAAACCCATAGTTTAGTTCACATGCAGTGCACCTGTAATAGAGAGGGGCTGTTTATCATCCTCCATCAGGATAACCCCAGGAACAATGCTGGATGTCCTTAAACCAGAGTGACCTGAACAGAGCCAGCTCGTTTCCCAGCCCTATACACCACAGTGCCCAGGGTCACACTGGCTAGAACAGCCTGGGCACTTCACTCCCAGGGATACACCTCCAGAGCAGGACTCAGTATTCTGGTGTTTGAGCTCTGGCTTTAATCTCACTGCCCAGAGACACTGAGGGGAATCCTAAGGGCAGGATGGATGGGAGGAGAAACACAGAGAAATGCCCGAGTGCTTCAGCTTTGGGAGGCAGGAATGGGAGTGAGAGATGAGCACTTGGGGGGCTCTCTTCTTCTGAGGGTCCTGCTGCTAAGGGACAGCACAACCAGAGACTCCATGGTTTTGGGGCAGAGGCTTTGCTGGATTTGACCAGGGGGTTACTCTGGGTAAGTTCTGTGCACTGCATGGATGGCAGGGAGGTGCCCAAATCGTCTCTACTACAGAGTTCCTGGGAGCAGCTCCCTCTCTCTCCCTGACCAGGGCTCTGCTGCCTGCAGCTGTCCCTGCCTGCAGCTGGGTCTCTGTCCCCACACCTCCTGCCTGCAGGTCACAGCCCCCATCCCACCCACTGGGTGCTCAGCTCTGCCCTGCAGACACCTCCTGGCAGCAGGGCTCTGCCCAGGGCAGCTGGCTGGGGGCACGTCCTAGAGACCAGGTCACACACCCTGCTTGCACTGCACGTGTGGCAGTGGAAGTTTCTATGGGATGAGGGGTAAGAAAGGGACTTGGCACAGTCCTTCTAATGCTCGTTATGAAGGCTTAGGAGAGTCTGACTTCTCAGCATCTATTTCTATTGCCACTGAGCCAAAGAAGAAAAAAAGGAAAGCAGAAACTCAGGAGAGGTGAGCCTGAAGCAGCTAACCCCTGCCCTGACTCTCCTCTTGTGAATTGCCCTTTGATAAATCCCGGGTGTGCTAAGCAGGCTGCCCCAGGCAGCAGCCTCCCACCAGCAGCAGGACCCTGC